>JARYHS010013631.1:118682665-118790224 GCA_031002005.1 Vandiemenella viatica | reverse complement strand
TAAATTTATTTAATGATGGCTGAACATATAGTTCATGATTTTATATTACTCAGTGGGCAGATGTTGACATGTGACTCGACAAAACAATAATGAGAACACACATTTTAGAATTTGTGAATTAGAAACCCTAAGCGATATTCAGAACACTGACCGAGGAAAACACTGATTCAGCCGTACAGGGGAATTTGAATGAGGAAGGAAAACATAAACGGGAAAAGGCAACATGTAAATATTACGATAGAGCTACATCCTTCCAACTCATTTCGTACAGCAGTCTATCACTCAATCTTAAAACACTGCTTACAACATTTTTAACAAATTTTGTACCCCCGCATGATCGCGGCGTCTTATTGCAAACCAGATGTTCAAGGCATCACATGCAGTTCAATAACATTCATGGATAACAGTGTGGTCTTCATTTGTAACTGATTCATGGGAATAAGAGCTATTCATATGGTTTTGACCTTGAGGTTTTGCTATAGTGATATCATAATATTCTAAAACGGTGGACATTATTTACAAATTTTGTAGTGGAGGAGGGGGTTTGGGAACCTTAGAAAAGGTTGTTGATTGACAATTCACATAAAAGTGTATGAATAAAAGCTGTGAGTCATTGATTTTTTATTTGCTGCAATAAGTAACTAGATGCAGGAAAGGTGCCAATACAAATAGGGATATAAAACTTCTCGACACTATTATTCTGTAGTCTTGAATTTGCTTAACAGTTCATTGCTAGTAACTCTATCAATGCTGTTTTCACATTGTTGTCAACTTTCCTCAAAAAAACAGTGGCGTAAGTAAAGCAATCTTTCGACACACGGTGTTTGATGTTAATTATTATTCAATATCTGCTCAACAGATGTGGTTAGGCACTACGTCAACAGGGTCAACACCGAACGTGGTGGGTGAATGGCTAACGTTCTGGCCTTGTATTCGGGAGGACGCTGGATCGAATCCCCGTCCAGGCATCCAGATTTGGGCTTTCCATTTTTTCCCCAAATCACTCCAGGCGAATGCCGGATGCTTACTTCAAAAAGGCCATATCCGAATTCCTTCCCATTCCTTGTCCCCAGTCCCATCCGCCTCTAATGAACTTAGCCGTCGACGAGGCGTAAAGCAATAGTTAAAAAAATATATAAAACACAGGCTCAACAGTGTTTCCAAGCTGAACGATTGTATTACCAAATGAATTTTTGGCTCATGATATCGTGTCATTTGGGATACAGTTTGATAATCATCGACAATTTGATAGCACCACTTTTTAATAATATTTCCCAATGTTATGACATCGTACGAACAGGAATTAAAATACAAAATCAGGTATTCGAGTAGCAACTACTGGCCCTTCCATTCGGAAGGCGCCGGCTGATGTATAGCCAACTGCTTGAGAACAATCCTGCTGAAATGACGCCTATGTCATGAGTCTAAAGTAAGGAAGGAAAATTTTCAGTCTAATGTTATAGCTCGATAACTGATTTGATTTACAATGTGCGTGGAGTTCGAGATCACTAAACAATATAGTACTTAGGTATAATGCTCTCTACACAGAACAGGCAGCCCCTTAAAGACTCAAAGCAAACTAACAGGACTTGAATATCGTTTTAAATTTCACTTACATTTTTTAATATCAGGTGAATTATATTTTTTAACCAGTTACTGATGAGGAACTACGTTTCCTTTCTCTACATAAGAGCCTATTTTATTTTTCACAACCGCATGAATAACATGTAAGGACCACAAGAATGAATGGAAAACCACAAATGCCCGCTTCTGGCTCAAACCGACCACATGAGCAAAGTTATGGGCATCCTTCACTGCATGTGACGACTAATTCGGTGATCCATAGAGTAGCAGCAAGCGATTAGGCACTATCGATGTTGGCTGGACAGGTGGCAGAACCACCAGAAAGAATTTCATTTATAGATTAATAGCTAAGATGAAATATTCTAACAATTATTGGTTCTAGAACTACATTCTGTAATTACGAACTTGTCGCAATGAAATCTAGAGACACACGCCTATAGTTTAAAGTATCTCCCCTCATTGAGCTTTCTGGTAGCTCAGTGATTAAGGCGCCTGCTTAGAAATTTATATGCTCCGTTCAATTTGTGTTTGGTCAAATGAACTATCGCAGAACGTTCCGTGGCTAGGATCCTACTTTGAACTGTAGGTCCTGGAGAAAAGGAACTGGCCGTCCTACATTTCACACGTTCTAATGAGATTCAGGACACAACTATAGAAATTTGATAACTCCTTAAGTCACGGACGGAACGGTACCGGGGTAATTAATGTCTCAGCCGGGACAGGCGATTTTGAAAGAGGAAAGACAACACTTGACGTGTATGTGTAAATATTACGCTGCAAACTTCCGTCTTCCTTCCAGACGCAGTATAACATTCCAGCTGTGCAGCCTAAAACCATTCAAAACATCACTTTTACTTCGATCTCATTCCAAGCCAGTCATAGTTTCTTATTATACCACTTGTCCCTGTGATAAACTGTCATTAATTTTAGGGTTTTAAACTAACAATAAGTTAATATCTGACACTGAATAATAACACATCATGGCAATATTTCACAAGTATTCGTTTCGTAGAAATTTCTATATTTTCGTGGGGAGGTAAGGGATATTAATGGGCTCCAGTACAATTGGTTTCAGTGTCATTACGGATCGAAAATTATTTTCAAATACAGTTCTAATAAGTGGATAAAAAGATGCTTTATATTGTTAGTAATTTTTTTCCCTTATTTCATACATAAGATAAAAAGTAGAGAATGGGTACCGCATAAACATGGATGGTCCCACATTTATACTTTGAATCGTCTGAACATTACTCTACCAGGAAATTTCTAACAGCATTTCTTAACTTTATTTGATAAAGGATTTCGTACTTCCATCAGAAATTACGTACGAACAACGATTAAAAAGCCTAGACAACTTTAAAAACTGCCCACATATAGCTGTTGCAAATATTTCTGAAAACCTAGTCCACTACAGAAAAAAACTGAAATTAGTGAGTAACTGGGTAACGTTGGGCAATTTCATTAGGAAGAGAACAGTTTCAGTTAAATTCATCCTTCGGCAATCAAGATTTTTGTTTTCAAATAAAATCCCGTAATCACTTCAGGCGAACAGAGAAATGATTACTTCTATAAATACTGTTGTCGAATTCCTTTTCTTTCTTAGTCAACCAACATTATCAACATCTTTGCGAAATATACCACACATAATAATAACTCAAATGAAAACTAACAAGGAGCAATTTCCTCATTTAAGCGATAAAGCAGTTACTCTATTGCTAAAGCGTCTTAGTCCATACAAGAAGAAAATAACACTTTTTATTTTTTAAGATCAATCATGTGCGATGACCGAACTCGAACCGTCTACCATCGGAGCGCAAGAGCTAGGCGCTAGCTACTCTGCATCCGGGTCCGCATCTGAGACCTCTAACCGAACTCTGAAAGCGCCAGCACGTGAGAACTGTCAAAGATGGCAGCTAACAGCCACACATGTTGGCTGTATAGCATTTCCTTTCCTCATTCATCAATTTTCTGTTTATTAATTTAAAGTTTAAGTCTTACAGACTACAGTACCCAGTGATAGAATAAAATGGACATGGAATAATCATTATCATTATTAGTCAGTTCAATCATTTCTGATGTGGCCTCTTAAAGTAATTATTTCAGATATAAATTGAGCAGTCTTCTCCAAATCGCACGATCTTGGGCAATCCTCTGCCAGTTAACTCCGACAACCCTGCATATATCCTGATCCTATCGGTCTGATATGAATAATAGCTTGCATTAAAAACAGCTTGTTTAAGCGTTGTGCATTGGCAAAAAAACTAAAAGGATCATATACCGCAGATTATATCTAAACCACAATAGCTTGAAAGATCAAATATCGAACAACCTCAGATTTACAACACTACAGTTAGCGTCCAGAAAATTTTACTATCGCATCATGGATCGATCACAGTGCGTCGCGGTAGAGAACCTGCTAAGTAAGACAATTTTAATTACCGATATGTATCGTCATTGAAGAATGCGCACATAGTCACATGCATGCAGACAGGTGAAGTATGAAATAACATTTTTTGTATAAGATGGCCGAGGAAAGCAATTTGTTGGAAGGTCTCACCGCAAAAAAAAAAAAAAAAAAAAAAAAAAAAAAAAAAAAAAAAAAAAAAAAAAAAGGACTCGACGAACTACCACAGTTCAGGACGTCATTGGATTATCTGTTAGTGGCGGGAATAGTTGAGGAACAAAGATTAAAATATATAAAGCAGACCGCGTTGTTGTAATAGGTTTGCGGAGACGAAGCGATTAGATCGCGACAGACCTACAGTATATAGAGGATTACAGCCAACCCATTGGAAGACAGAAAACGAAAGGAGAAAGTCATTTATTTTAATGTTGAATTACAAGAATTGATCTTAAGATTCCAAAGGCTTACACTCCTACTAAGGTAAAAAGTTTGTTCATTTATAATTTAGGACGACCTGTGTGATTTAAAGAGTTATTTCCAGTTTTTAGAGTACTTCGTTTTATTTGTTTCAATAAACACCAAACTTCTAATTTCAGCGATAAGAATGATGGTGTCTCACAATTCATAATTAGGAAATTCGTCAGTCCTGTATTAGTAATGTCCAAGAGTCTGTTCAACTAGTAACTTATCCTGAGGAATGATTAAATGCTAGGTCACTAGCTAATCTTTCCGCTATGCGGAAATAGGAACTTCCTTCTTCCCCGTTTCTATAAATAACTTGTTTTCACTTTCCTGAAACTCTGTCACACGTTACTTCACTCAAATATTCAACTCTATCTTTGAATGAGAAACAAGTGCTGGAATGATTATCAGTCGTCACCTATTTTAAAGCTTATTGTCGGGATTGTGTATAAAATAAGCCCATAAATTCCATACAAATATTATTTCTGTCTGAGAATGTAAGAAAGGTACTGAAAATTATTTGAAGCTACAGTGTAACCGAGCAAAAAATAGACTCATTCAAGCTACGACAGGTTGGCTGAAACGTTAGGATGTGATAAATAGAAGAGTATAAGTTTGTCGTAGTTGTCAATATACACTGATAAGGCATGGTCGCGATCTCTGGCAAACCACTTTCTACATATTGGAAGGAACCACGCAACAGAGTTCTCTAAACAGAAAAATATTGAAGTCTAGGCTTATAGCTCTGTATTTCTTTCGGCGGGCTAGCAGGAATGGAAAAACAATCAAAAAATGAGTAACTTTCTGGATTATCAATAAGATCCTAATATTGATAGTTTTAGAGGAACAACAGAAAATAGGATTTTCGGTAGAGGTTAAGCTTCTTGGAATATGCTCTGTAGTCTGTTGCTCGAGTCCTTTGTATTGAACTTTCATTTTTCAGTTAAATATACTTCTTAAAGAACACACATTTGCTGTGGTCTATATTACTGTAAATATATTTATGTGAGGAACCGTTGGTAATGACTAATGACAAGTATATATTTTCAATAATAAACATTAAGCAAAATATTAAAGGGGGGAAAAATTAATTTCTGCAGATTCAAACTCGGTACCACTCGATCGCTCCCACCTGACTACGGATCTCTTATCTATCATCTGAAGGTTTTTTGGAATACAAGCTTCTCCTGAAAATCATGTGTCCTGTTCTTTCTCAAATAACCGTGAGCTTACGGGCACTATTTATAGTTTTAAAATTAATGATTTTTTCATTCTTTATCTAGTCCGAGAGTGATACGGCGGCACAACTATTGACTCTGTTTTGAGTGATTCTCTGTATATGATT
This sequence comes from Vandiemenella viatica, assembly GCA_031002005.1. NCBI lineage: Eukaryota > Metazoa > Arthropoda > Insecta > Orthoptera > Morabidae > Vandiemenella > Vandiemenella viatica. The sequence continues at coordinate 118,784,429 of JARYHS010013631.1, read as the reverse complement.
CCATTTGCTCAAAACAAGAATTATATTGAGACTGTAACAGCCCACCTGGTCTAACACTACATTGGAAGAAGAAGAAGAACAAGAACAAGAATGATCTCAAAATCAGGGAAGCTTCAAAATGTGAAACCTTTTAGTATCACACATCAACTCATATGTAACGTCAAAGTCGAGGTCATTAGATACGGGAAAGTACTTATTGCAAGGATGAAATTCGCTCATGGCCTTTTGATTAAACCATCCCGACATTAACCTGGAGTAATTTGGTGAAATCATGGATAGCAAAAATCTCGATGACCGAACAGGGATTGGAATTTGCGTCCTCCCGAATGTAAGGCCAGAACTTTACCGCTCACCTATCACGCTTCGGTATTGCAATATACCGTCAAATAATTGTGGTGGATAATTTCTGGTGGCATAAAATATGCTTGGCTTGAGAAGGTTTTAAAACAGACTACAAGCCACGTTTTAAAATTTTTGACGGAACACTGCAACTGTAAGTAGGAATGTAAACCGTTTTACTGCTTAAATATCTGAGTCTAACTGTCGTAGTTGCACCGTGTAGTGATCTAGGCGATCACTTGCCCAAATACTTCAAATTAATTTATCAAGTCGGTATCCAGGGCGAGCGAGCATGAAAAAGTTAAGCAATAGAGCTATGACCTGGGAAGTAGCACGCATATCAGCAAGCCAGTGGCCAAGCGGCTGTCCTTATTGCAAGCTGTTAAAGTTACTCCATACAGCAGGTTAGCGAGGAGTATTGCCCTCTCCATATAGTGATGATAGGAAGGGGGTGTATCTATTTAAACCCTGGGAGCAGCGGTCTGGGGGTCTGTCTACGAAAGTCTTTCAACTAACCACATCGACGCCGAGGGCGTCGTCGTCGGCGCCGCCGGGGCGGCGGTTGCAGAGAAGAAGATGGCTGTCATCTACTACTAAGGTGAGCTCTGCTGCGATAGTTGGGTGTGGACAGTTAAAGAGTAAATCATTTGGTCATATTCATATGGGCATAATCTTGTAGAGTTCTTATCAATATTCCAGTTAGTTTGGGCTGCGAGGTGCCCATAAGTTACATGCTCGCCCCGTCCTTGGCCGTATCTCTAATGTTGTGTTACAACTCCAATTAGACAATGTAAATGTTCACATATGCCATCAGTCATTGCTCATGTAAATAAATATGTAAATAGCCAATTGCCGTTTACCGTGATTTATCCTAGCTTCCTCAGCCATTCCACTATTAATATTTGAATGTACTGAGCCATAAAACCTGTCAGGTGTTGCAGTAGGAACCTATGACGAATATTCATATCAGAACTATGGTCGATCTCCTATGGTCGACCCTTATCCACGGCTCCAGTGGAAGTTACCCTGTCTGGTCTTATCACTAAGCTTTCAGGGTCACTACAAGAAGGGGTTAAAATTATTGTGTCATGTTGTGCGGTGCACTTGCACGGGGTGCAAGTGGTTCGCAAGATCACTGAATATTTCGTCCTATGTAGGTTCATTACCTCAGTTCAGGTTTCTGTCCTTTGGCCAGCCCTTCGTCAAACAGACGACACGGCTTGGGTATAGTTATGGTTAAAGTAAACGGCAATAGTTAATCCACATCCACTATCCAGTATCCCACAGAAGACGTCGTAGGAGGAGGAGATGGTTCGATTACGGAAGCGGCCGAGCGGAGTTGGAGGTAGCCAACACGCATCATTCAGCAGGCGGGTCGTCGACACGAGACATCGCGGCAACAGCAGGAAATCGCCGAGCGTGCAGTTTGGGTCAGCAGTCTTATGGAGGCAACAACACTGAAAGTAAGTGTCGCAAGCAGTAGGCGGAAAAAAAATAACGCAAACTCCAAGTATCAATGCCTCAAGAAGCCCTATCGTTTAATTCATGAAAGTGTTCATGCCCTTATATTATCAGAATTTAAATCGCAAAGGAAAAGTACAACAGTATTAAATTTTAAAAGATGTGTAACGTTACTAGTTAAAGCGTAATTTCATGAAATTAGTTATGTACAGAAGTTGTATTTGATTTGAAGAGCTACATTCAACTGCCAGAATTATAAGTTATAAATATACGATTGTAAGAGATATCGAGTAAAAGCAAATCGGGAAAATGCTATAATCATTAAGGTAATTTTGTTAATTAAATCCCGAAGTGAAGGTGTGTAGTGTTTGTTAATGTCCGAAATAAATGTGGAAAAGTACTTTCGTGAAAATTGATCTCAGTAATAAATAGAATATCTTAAATTGTTCAAATCTTTGTAATTAAACAGTCGCATATTGAGTAAAGCGGTGATTTAATGCCTTATATCTCGTGTAATTATATTAGAAGTTTTGGAAGATAAAATGCATTTATTCTGTAATCCTGAATGACTAGCTGAAGGAGAAGTTGTGTTAACTAGAATAAAATATTTATTGATGTCGCGATGCTAATTGTTACAAGTACAATGAACCCTGAAACTAATGCGATAAGTTAAGACGGAGTAATTATTAGATTATTGAATCAATTTTAGTAGTTTGGTAAAAGTGTATACGAAATTATCAGTAATTAAATGTGGTTGAGCAGTACCAATTAATTAAGATTATAATAGTTAAAGTTGGACAGTGAGGAACGAAAATCTTTATAAATGTTTGAAGTTCATGTTAATGATTAAAAGGAAGTGTACAAAGAAGTTTATGTAATCGGGAGTTAGAATGATGATTTCATAAATAGGAGGACCATTGCAAATTAAAACATGCTAACAGTTACGCGTGATTTTGGCTACCTGACTTTGAAAGGTGTAATAATATAAAAGTTTCTTTAGTAACAAAAATAAACAGCACTTCAGGGGAAGTAAAATTCAGAATGGGTATAGTTAAAATTCGGGTGAAAACCAGCATGTTAAATCTTAAGAAGTGAATGCATGTTCGTAAGCTAAATGAGATTTTATTGGTGGTTAGGTAAAGACTTCAATTGTAATGTAATACAAATGAAAGCGTCAATTGAGAAAGTTAATCTTTGAACATTTTAATATAGAGAAATTCATAAGAGACGAAAAGTACAGAAACGTAATGAACGATGAATTATAAATTATAGTAACGGATAGAATCGCATGTTGGTAACTAAAATATTGCTGTAAGAGTGTTCAGCTGTTGTAAAAATTATCGTACGTGAGTTACATGGGTAACTGGTCATTATTAAGTCTTAGACTGTAATATATAAGAATCAAATCACTTAATATAACATGTTATAAAGGAATCTTGAAAATAAGGTGGTACGATGTTCTAAGAGATCGAGAAATGCGAGGACAACGCATCCATATTAAATGAGATTATCAGTAAATTAAAGGGAGCTTATCATGGTAGTATGGAACTAAAGGGCAGTAAAATAAATTAAAATAAGTTATAGACGAGGCACAAATGTAATCATAATGCATAACCGGAAGAACTGGGGCCGATGATTAATTATATGAGAAGTTCTGGAGGTAACGTTTATAGGATGTGGAACGAGTGGATGGTTAGGTGTTAAAAATGTAGCTAGGAGGTTATAAGTAGGGATCAAAAAAATGGATCTCCACAATACATGGGAAATATTAGTGGGGGTTGTTTGCGGGGGTAAACATAAACCTGGAGGGTTTAAATAGAGGCGCTCAGGGTGGCGAAAATTGCAATAGAGAGGAGTCGCCCGGGAGAGGCGAAAACTGGCGAGAGTTGAAGGGGTTAAATGATGTCGCCGGGGGAGGCGAGATTTGAGGATAATTGGGTGAAAATAAGTAAAACCTGGTGCAACACACTTGAATCCACTTTAACGCGGGAAGTGTATGTCCAAGGTGCCTGTGAGGAAAGAGGAAAAGGTAAGTGAAATAGGTGACTAGGTGTTGCCGATGTTAGCATGGTGTCAGTGGACTTAAATGTCCCTATGCTGACGAAGGAATGTTTTTAAAGATGAAAGGAAGGTTGGGTGAATATTATAGAGAGGGTAGAAGTAAGTTATACATGATGTAACTGGTAGAAATATTTGGCGGGTAGTCGGTAATTAAGGAGAGATGACGAAGGGGTCGTCATTGGAATTATGGAGGAGCTGGAGGTAATAGTAATGAAGTGGACGTTACTAGTTAACTGGCGAAAGACGATTGGGGGTCGTCACAAGTAAATGGAGGGTAAAATAAAGGTATTGCAGAGGGATGCAGTATCTGGTAAAGGAGGGAGGTAAGAGAAAACCTCTAGGCGAAGGGTGTTAGGGAGATTATGGGGAGGTAGGTGCGAAGTCTACCGTAAGAGGTGTATTAGGGAGGCAAGGAAATCCTTAATGTTAATCCGTACTAGGTAAGGTACGAAGAACCCGCGAGGTTATAAAATAAAAAGTAAGGGGCAAAGGACTCCATACTATTAAGACGTGCACGGGGGAATGTGTCACGAAGAACCAAATATGGTTGAACGAAGACGTGAACCGTGGATGGTTACGCACAAAGGTCGAGGGGAGTTTATTTGGTAGGATTATCGAGCTGTGGAGAGTTCGGTTGGTGCTTAGTGGGTGCTGCTGTCAGCAGCGAAACTGTGTCGCTGACGAAGGATGTCAGGAGTCGAGCTGGTAGTGTAACGGCGGCGCAGTGGAGGCGCGTAAAACTAAATGTAATTGGAATATAAAGCTAAATTGCTTAATAGGGCGTAGGGGAGGAGAAAAATTGCAAGCATTAATAGGGTGAATCAAATCAGATATATTATGGGCAGTTAAGAAGTAGAATTGAAACTAAAATCATAGTGTAAGAAACACGAATATAATTAACTGTATAAACATTTTCGATATTATTCTCATTCAAGGTAACAGCACCAGTATGTAGAATAAGCAGCAGAGATCTTATTAAATAGGGAATTTAATTAATGGGAATTATTTAAAGTGAAGTAGATAATAGAGAAAAAGGTAACTTTTATGAATTAAAATAAAGGAGTAAAATTAAAAGTATTTTATATGGTAGGCACGAGAGGTGCATTCTTCGAATATGAAAGTCTGTGCAGGAAATGACGAGAATAAGCTGGTTCCTAAGTGTTAATTGCTGTATCATTTAAATAATTGGAGTACTGGCGAATAAATTAAGAGTTGTGTTAAAAGAGATGAAATCATGTTATGTGTATAATTGTTGTACTCAATGTATTAAAATGTTTGGGGAGAATGTGATCTTAGTTCCTCGATGGGATATTGGGGAAGGTTAAATTAACCATTAAGTACAAATAAGAGAACCAGTCATGGAGCATTCTCGTAATAGCAGTCACTGGCATCAAGGAAATAAGATCATATTAAACTATTTTAGAGTGGTTACATGGTCTCGAGTCATATGGTAGAAAAGTAATGTTAGAGAGTAAATGTACGTAAATCATAACGGAGTAGTGAAAAATCAACTGAAAAGTCATCATTGTTGTTGTGTACATTATCTTCATAATTACTGAGTAAACTGGGGTTCTGAGAAACTGAAGATTTAATGTTAATGACCCAGAGTTAGTTGGAAAAAAAAATGCATTGTCAAAAAAAAATGTCATTCATGTAAATCAATATGGAGGTGTGTCATTAGACAGTCATTAACAATCATGAATTAAAAATCGAATGATCAACAAATGTTAAAAGAGAGTATACTAGATAACAATAGAAATGTAAATGTAAATTTATGCGGAAAAAAATATGCTGAAGATTGTATATGGAGGTGTCATCTGAAGTGTAAAGAAACATTGTATGTATAGAATTAAGAGGATGTTCCGCTAATGCAAAACTTTACGAGTGTTCTAGTAACCTGTAACTTGGCTGGAGTGGTGAATGGAAACAAGTAAGACGCTGAGCTGTCCTTAACGTAGCAAGCTGACGTGACGTCGCGAATCATGTCAACTGCTGCCGTCAGCCATGTGTAGTCTCAGCTCCAGGGACGCCTGTATCTGCTGAGCCACGCCAAACAAGAGTCGGCAAGGTCGACACCGCCACCACAAATGAATCCAGTCGAAATCAAATCAAAATAAAACAGATAAACCATTTTAATTGTATTTAACAACACACCAACACCTCAGTAACACGAAGAAAAAGAAATTGTAATTAGTTTTAAGGAAAACCTGTATTTAGTTTTAAGTAATTTTGCAAACTGCGTTTACAAAACACGTCCTCCGTAAACTCCGGACGTGGCGAAGGGGGGGACATGTAGTGATCTAGGCGATCACTTGCCCAAATACTTCAAATTAATTTATCAAGTCGGTATCCAGGGCGAGCGAGCATGAAAAAGTTAAGCAATAGAGCTATGACCTGGGAAGTAGCACGCATATCAGCAAGCCAGTGGCCAAGCGGCTGTCCTTATTGCAAGCTGTTAAAGTTACTCCATACAGCAGGTTAGCGAGGAGTATTGCCCTCTCCATATAGTGATGATAGGAAGGGGGTGTATCTATTTAAACCCTGGGAGCAGCGGTCTGGGGGTCTGTCTGTCTACGAAAGTCTTTCAACTAACCACATCGACGCCGAGGGCGTCGTCGTCGGCGCCGCCGGGGCGGCGGTTGCAGAGAAGAAGATGGCTGTCATCTACTACTAAGGTGAGCTCTGCTGCGATAGTTGGGTGTGGACAGTTAAAGAGTAAATCATTTGGTCATATTCATATGGGCATAATCTTGTAGAGTTCTTATCAATATTCCAGTTAGTTTGGGCTGCGAGGTGCCCATAAGTTACATGCTCGCCCCGTCCTTGGCCGTATCTCTAATGTTGTGTTACAACTCCAATTAGACAATGTAAATGTTCACATATGCCATCAGTCATTGCTCATGTAAATAAATATGTAAATAGCCAATTGCCGTTTACCGTGATTTATCCTAGCTTCCTCAGCCATTCCACTATTAATATTTGAATGTACTGAGCCATAAAACCTGTCAGGTGTTGCAGTAGGAACCTATGACGAATATTCATATCAGAACTATGGTCGATCTCCTATGGTCGACCCTTATCCACGGCTCCAGTGGAAGTTACCCTGTCTGGTCTTATCACTAAGCTTTCAGGGTCACTACAAGAAGGGGTAAAAATCCACATAACAGAAATGAGATTACAGTGCAGCTACTGAGAAATCACTCAGAATTATTGAGTATATAATATAACTATGCAAACATCGAAAAACGATTATTAATCATATTACGTAGCTATCAGTCATCATCATGTTGCTACAGTAATTACAAAATTCAATCGTTTGTCCTCGGTTATAAAAATTTTCACTACTCTTTAGCTGCTAGTTTTATTCGAAACTAGCGCAGAGACATAATGATGCTACTCTCAGCAATAGTATCATAACAAACACACAGTTCCATGAGATAAAACACTGCGAGCTGTTAAAGCAGCTAGAATGTCGTCGCAGGAAACGAATTTCGGACGAGGAAACACTTAGAGGTTTAATGCTCCATGCAAACAACAAAATATCTGCTTTCGATCACAATTTCCATTTCACACACCACTTGTAGAGAGTAAGAGTGATACATTATAAAATTGTATTACAGTTTATTGCTCTTCTCATCTGGCACTTAATCTTTACTGGATTACACAATATTTCTTTTTCTATCCAAAACTTCAAATAAAACAAGAATCATTGTTTTAGCAAGTTTTTTTACCATTATTTTTTTACCTTGGGACGTAATCTTTTTGTAATTTAGTAACTGACAAAAATTTGCTCCAGATAAATTAAACGTAAGTTTCGTATACAAGCGCTCCTCTTTTTTCCAAATGTTTATTGGTTAATATGACTACGGTGTATTAAATTTCGATCTTCTGAGACAGTGGAAAACAAATCTTTTAGTGTTTAGTTTAGGTAAATGAATACCAATCAATAATTTACTTCCAGTCCGAAGCGTACTTCTTTCAGTGTTTAAAATAAATATAAAACAGAAGATCTCGGACACTACAAACCTTTACAAGCTGATTTTTATGCAAAGTTTAAAAGTAATAGAAATAAGAAGTTTATCTTGCACTGCAGTGGTATGAAACAGAGTCAGCTACTTCAATTGGAATTTACGCCTCTGCACCAAACAGCTTGTGACGGAGGTGAAAGGTTGATTTTTAAATGCTATGCTTCTATAGCCAACATCTTCGTTTCGGGTCATTATAGCTGGCGGCCCCATCGATGTGTTTCGGATGAGCAGGTCTCACTGGGTCGGCACTGTGTTTCACCCTCTCGCTTATTTCATCTCTTATTTTACTGTCGTCAGTCGTTTGGTTTGATACAATCCTCCATCCCTTCTTATTTTGCACTAACCTATTCATCTCAAAACAATCCTCTCGAAACACATCCTCCGTTATCTGCTTCATACATAATCAACCCCGCATGTCTAAAAAAAATCACCCACGATCCTGTTCTTCTTTGGGTAAGATTCTTCCACAAACTTCTTTCATCAGCCATCATTCCCAAAAAATGTTCATTTCGTGGTTTAACTGTCCACCAAATTTTCAGCATCCTTCTATAACACCACATTTCGAATGCTTCAATTTTCTTTCTTTCCGGCATTCCTGAAGTCCACGCTTCGTTACCATAAAATGCTGTACTCGATACATAGAAATTAAAAAAGTTTGTATGTCAATATTTGAAACTTCTTTTTCATGAATGTTCTTTTTACTAGTGCTATTCTGTTTTTAACACCATTCCTGTTTGGGCCATCAGTTGTAATTTTACTTCCTAAGTAACAGAATTTATTATTTCTAATTTTGAATTCAATCCCTCTTTTATATATTTAACCTACTATTATTTCTTTATACTTTTGTCTTGCTTCGATCTGTATTTATTACAGAGTCCTCCGTCATTATTTCGTTAATGTCATTAAATAACTCCTCCATATACTCAGTCCGTCCTGCTCTCAGGACAATGTCATCAGCAAATCCAATTATACTGGTTACTGCCTTTGTCTTTGTGAACACTTAATCCACATTCAAATTCCTCTTTAACTTCTTTTATTGCTTCTTCTTAAATATTGAGAAGTCTTATAGGCTTCAATCAGAACATTGTAGGAGGAAACCTGAGGCTTAAAATTGAAGTTCAGTGCGGGCAAGGTCAGTGTCAAACAAGGAAACCAGAATTAAACTTTTCCGGCTATCCAGATTTGGATTTTCATTCGTTTCTCCAAGTCACTCCGGGCGAATGACGGGATTATTTCTTCGAAAATCCGTGGTCCGAATTCCTTCCCGTTCCTTGTCTCCATTCCCTTCCCACCTTTAACGACTTAGAAGTAGACAAGTGTTAAAGCCAGAGGAATAATAATAAATTGCTACAGTAATATTATTAAGTATTTCTTCTCGTTGACGACTGTGAGATCTCGTTGAAGTCCACCTAACGTCACCAGATGATGCGATTTCGACGAGGTTGAAACCCGAGGTATCTTCCAGTGTCACCTCCGTGTGCTGTTTGTTAAGAAGTACTCAGTTCTGAGCCTTTCCGTAGGTATACTATTCCCCGACGCAAGTAGGTAAGAGTCGACGTTATATTTTACGGATAAATCATTTGTAGCTTCGACTTGTTTAAAATAAATGCAAAAAAATAATTGGAACGCCTGGAATCGAACCGAGGACCTCGCGTTCAGAAGACTAAAGCGTTAACCATAATGCAACTGAGATCGTGTAAATAGACAGCTCGTGCAGTGTGTAAACAACCCCATCCTGTCTCGGAAATCAGTTACATTCAACTGGTCTTAGACAATTTTCCGAAATAATCTCTTTATAATCATTTCTATAGTTTTGTTGAACTAAAATCCTGGATCTTTGAACATTTCCACCCAATTCTTGGCCCACACATCTCATTATGTGTAGTATTATTGGAAGGAATTAGCCAAATCAATATATAAATAAACATCGTTATAGTTTTACGCTAATCATTTGGAATAAAATAATCACTGAACCTCATGTTTGCGGCGCTTTATTGCAATCTTGTTCATTACAACTTTAGCGACATGTTTCACGATCGGAATTTAACAAAAGTATAGCTGGAACCGAATTTCGTTCGATGATTCGATGGTCGGCCATATCTTGCCGAATATGATAGCCAATCCCGGGACTGGAAAATGCATTACTTAGGTTTGGTCAGTAGCCTTTTAATGAAATGTAGGGGAAGATTGATGATCTACCCTGCCAATAAGAATCTTCGATGGGCGGAGTCTTCCTGTTATGTTACAGGCATTGATTTAAGGAAATGAATTGCAGATGGCGCTGAATTGAATACCCGCCAATGGGATGGTTTGATGGGTTGAGCTAGTAGATGCGCTAAAGTTTGCTGGGAAGACAAACTCTCCATTGATGCCACAATTGTGCAAAATAAGGGACTTAGTACTCAGGCGCCGACAGTCAATTTTTTTGCCAAAGAGTGTACGTTACACAACTGGTTACGTGTCACTGCATCAAGAACCTATACACCACCAGGAATGACAGATTATGAAGACATCATGATCTTTCAAATCAATTTTTGGCAGTGGAGGTCAGAAATTCATGAATTATAAAGCATCCATTGGTCGCGGATCAATAATAGATCGAAAGCAATAGTAGAGAAAATGCGAGAAAAATTACTTCATTGCCGAGGGAGCGGTTACTTGGCAAAATAATATGATTGTGTGATAATAATATAAATACATTATAATAATAAAATACTTACCAGATTACTTGTTGTTTGTTTTTCTTTTAGATTAATTATTTTCATAATGTAATCTATAGCATCAAACCATTTGATGGATGGTTTATAGAGCTCATCAGTGCCACGTCCATTATTTTGCTTTTCTCAATTTTCGGTAACTCCCGGTTATATGTATAACGTAATTTTTTTTTATCCTTTCTGTTACTTCATTCGTGTCTTGTGAACCGAATTCCACGCAAATGTGTTCAAGCGAGGTTTTACGCAAATTACTGTTCTTACTCGTATAATTAGGATCGAAACAATTCCATAAGTTGGTTTGGTCCTTGTAATGCTCCACAAAATTTATATTTTGTTCGGAAGTCCATCTATCCACCATTTTTTTATTTTTTATTTTAACCACTACTGGAAAAACAAAAACAACGAATAATGCGCCTGGCGTGGTCCCGGGCTTACGAGCTACTGTCATTTGGCAAAAACCGTGCAAGTTGACGTCCGAGTCGCACGCGAGCTACTGCTGGTGGCGTGGTGGTTTTTTTTTTTTTTTTCATTTGGGGGAGCATCCAAATCCGCTCCTCCAAGCATGACGGCCTTCCTGTTAACTACTGCTCGCCTCTGCACATGCATTAAGTTAGTAATTCTATAGGTGATCACAGGAACGGGATTGTGTATTCCATGCGTCCAGGCTTCCGCCCGTTTACATGGGTCCATCGGATTAGATAGACAGAAACTTTTGAAAGAAGAGACAGGGCAGAGGGAAAAAAGTGCCAAGGTTTTACCCCTGGGAAAAAAAAAACCTCTGCGATAGTTAGGTAGGGAATAAGAGCGGCTGGCTAAGATACTGCCAGTACCGCGACAGATTCTATGCTACAAGGTTGGATGTATGAAGGGTTTGTTAGCTTTGTTAGGATATGGTATCATGCAATAACTACAGCTGGTCCACACACCGCCACTGAGGTTATCAGCTGGTGCCGCTCGCCGTCGCTGCCGTTGAGATGGTCCTGGAACATGCCGAATCGTTATATTAGTAACAGCTGTGTGCAACAGGTGGTGTACGTGTTGGTGAGACGTGATTCGCACCACCAGGGCGCCAGAGCGCAACCGCCGCAACGCGCAGAGCCTCCCCCTCATCTCGGGAGTACACGGTAGGGTTTCGCCGGTGGCGACAGCCACAGTGCTGCTAGATGACCACCCCCGACTTGCCCGGGCTTTAGGACGATGACGGACACCACCGCCATGACCACCCCCGCCAGCACGTGTCATCGCCACCGGGAAAGACAACCCCACCATGCTCATTCCAGGAAATGTTGGCGCAGGATGCATCGCGCTAGCACGCCACGACAACCGTCACCCCCGCGGTGCTTACCACGCCGGATACTGTACTAATGCTGTTTGTGGATTGATTTCTTGTTATATATGGCTGCCTTCTGCACCTGCGATCGCACTGTAACCACTTTCCTTAGCCCAGTGATCACTTTGCAGGTTGGTTAGGGAATGGGACCCTAACCCCAGTGACCCTTGATGCAGTCGACAGATTTCTTACTTGTTTATGTATTAGTTTTTTCCTATCTGTTGAGCAATATTTTCGGCCGTGGGTGTTTAAATCTGTGGTTGTAATCGTAACTGCCTATAGTGCGTATCAAAGGATTTTGCGACATTTGGGATTTCCCGTACATGTTTATGGCAAGCTTCTTAATTACTTGCTGTATTGGCTCGAGTCGGAAATCTCGGTGTAAGTCGGTTGTTCGTGTTCCCCAAGGAGCATTTGCTATGATCCTGAGTACTTTGTTTTGGATTAATTGCAGTCTCCTAATGTGAGACTTAGCGGCGAACCCCCAAACAGGAGCTGCATACGTCATGAGTGGCCGAATGAGTGCTAAGTACATTGTTCGGGCATTACCTCGGTGTAGTGTGCTTTGTCTGTTTAGTATAGGGTATAGCTGTTTGAGTCTAATGTTGCTTTATTAACCATGTGTTTCTATATGGAGCTTCCATGTTAGCTTCGCGTCAAATTTGACTCCAAGATATTTAACTTCGTTCCGGAAATGTATATGTTGATTGTGTAGTGTTAGCGGTCGACAGTGTTCGTGAATGCGTTTTTGCTTAGGTCTTCGTGTAAATAGGAGTGCCTCGCATTTAGCTACGTTGACTTTAATTCGCCATCGTGTGAGCCAAGGTTCGACTACGTTAAGCGCGTGCTGTAATCTACTGTTTATATGAGATGGTTGCTGTGACTGTGCAAGATAGGCGGTATCGTCAGCATAAATAGCTTGCATCGTTTTGACTGTGGTCGGAGCTTTATTGACGTATTCTGTGAAGAGCGGAGGGCCTATTAAACTTCCTTGAGGCACTCCTGCTTGTATCTCTTGAGGTGTGGAGTTCTTGTTGTCAACGCAGACGTGGAACGTTCGGTTACTGAGGTAAGAGTGTATTAGGCGCACCAGTCCGTCCGGGAATCCGTCGTCACTGAGTCTACGAATGAGGCCGCGCGTGGTGGGGGAAGGCGAGTGGCGAGTAAAATCAAAAAATGTTGTAGTAACTCGCATGCGAGCTACTGACCGACTCGCACGTGACAGTAACTCGTACGATGCGGTCACACGGTGCGAGTAGCTGCACTGCAGTAACTGACTAGGCCAGCTCGCATGCTAGCTCGCACTGTGTAATCAGGCCTTAAGGTTTTTAGTTTGCCTGTGTAGTTACTCATTAATGTAGCACATAAGTGTTCGTGTCGGAATAAAGGTCATTATAAACGTCAATCCTAACAACAGAGGTTAAAGTGTAGGAATGGAAATATGGAGTAGAGTAATACTTAATGTAAACTTTAGTGGATGGTGAAAATAAAAACAAACGGGTTGTTTCATATTTTTATAACAAAACCTGAAAATAAATTAAAAATGTGAGATAGCTAAAAGAAAAAAAGGAAAATAACAATACAAACCGTAAAAGGTAGTAAATAAAAGTGAGGACACAACAAATTGTCAAATGATGGGATTATTTTATAAAAGTAATAGTAATTTGCAGCAAGTATGTGTGTAAAATAAGTATATTTAGAAACAAACTAAAATTTTAATTCTCTTGGAACATTTAGAATTCTTGTGTTAATGACTGCGAGCTAGAATAAATTTTCCAAGTATTGCACTATCGCCTGATAATAAATGATGGCTTCCTAGCTGAAGAACACTGCGTATGATGCTGACAGTGTAAGCCATGATCAACCACATGGTGGCTTCCCACGGCCCGTGGTTTTGTAGACCGCGCCGTGCAGCCCAGTTGTACGGATCAGCACGCGCCACAGGCTAGCCCTCACCACCTCGCAGCCACATCCCCACCACGTTGCCTAGTGTCGTTTCAGCTACACGGGCGTTTGATGTTTACCGACTGGGCGACGGATTCAGGCGCGCCATCCCTGCCAGCAGAGGCGGGTCCCTTCCCACGGCCCGCTGTTCATAACTAGACCGGCGCGGTCGGCAAATGCACAGGCCGTGGAAGCCACCTTTAAGCAGTATTTGTCGGCACCGTCCAGTAATTAAAATAACTCGTACCTGCTGAAATCACTTTGTGTCCCTAATTGTCGGGGAAGGGTCTAGAATATTAAAGATATGTGGATTTGCCGCTAAACGCCCCGCCACCTTGAAGTTTGTGTACGAGAAGTAATGTTTCAAGGATTGCTTTAGAAAACTTCATGACGCCTGGCTGTCATTTCAGGAGTTTTGTTGAGGCTGAGATACAGCAAGAAGATAGTAGAAATGGTGACGATTGTAGTATATGAAAAAGTACCGGATTAGCCACGTAGCAAGAGGTAGCCCCCGTCAGGCAAGATGGGCGACTTTTTTTTAAACTGAAAGTGCGCGTCCTGGAATAATTTTAACACCTATATTAAAGCAAGAGGAAGAATGATAGAGCCCGTAATGAAGACAACAGTCTATGCCAGGGTTTCTAAACTTTTTCAACCCGAGGACCAGCGAATTGTCAAAAATAATGCTGCGTACCACCAACTTACATGGGACTTCTTTGTTTCCTATGCATACTGTATATTATTAACATAGGATATATTTTATTATACCATTATAATAGGTTTTGATTTCCTATGGAAATACGGTTATTAAACTTGGAAGTGAACTATTGGAAGTTATTTATTTATTGAACAGACTCTTAATATTTAGTAAGCAAGTGAATAATAGCGTTATGATAGACTGGTTGCTACACTATACCACCGGATCACATGCACAAAATAAAGTAAAAGGCAATCACTTTTTATTTTTATTTACTTCACCACTCTTATATTAGACTACAATCACGTACCGCGGTACTACAAAACCCTCAGTAAACAGTCATTTACTTAATCCTTAGACGAATGGCGCTCTTTTTGATAGCAATTGGAAATGAACACACTATCGTAGGAAGTAGGAACAATGCTATCCTATCCTCGTCCTGGAAATGCCAGATTTTTGCCTCGCCATTGAAATATTAGTGGCTTTTAAAAATTTGGGCTTACAATTTATACTCACTTATAGCTACTATAAGCTTATAGCTACTAATACAGTACGGATAAAGTATCGAAATTTGTAATATTCTTCCTGCGTGCCACCTGAATCATTTTCGCGGACCACAGGTTGAGCAACACTGGTCTAGGCAATTTTGCATTACTGAATGAGCTGTGGCCTTATTGATTCCCTGAATGAAAGGATATCCGTCCCACACATAGTACATGGCAGCTTTCCCCAGCTCGATAAGAGTGGTAGTTAGATGATACATATATGTAAAATTAACAGACTATAAAAGGACACAGATCTGTGGGATGTATTACCAACTCAAATATTTTTTTTTGGTAACATCTATTGTTCCACTCGCCGGAAATTCTGATATCTACAATTGCCATAAGCAATAGTGCTGAGGTGTACGGGAACAATTATTAGATAGGCATCTACGTTGACGATTTCCGTGGAGTTTGATAGCATGTAAAGCACTATTCAAATTCCAGACACCATCTCGTGTCCTGAGCGGTACCACTTTTGTGGTAAAATAGCAGTGAATAAATCACAGCGTTAGAATTTACCAAATAAAATAAACGCAAATTTCCATTTTTATTGAAATTCTTCAATCATCAGTGAAAATCGTAGGTGCTACAAAAATCGTAAAATGAATTCAGGCTAGGATTATCTGCACTCCATCAGCATGCAGAAACCTCAAGACACTAAATATGAACTTTATTCTACAGTTTGAAACAAAAGTAGGGTCTAGTGTATTTTGGGTGGAGAACACATAGTTAATTTTTAAAAATTTCTTAAGGTTTACGGCTCGTCGAGGTCATTAGAGACGAGAGAGGCTAGGAGCAAGGAACGGTTAGGAATTCGACAATGGCGTTTTGAAGGAACCATCCCGGCATTCGCTTGGAGTAGTTTCTGGGGAACCAGGGAAAACCCAAATCTGGATGACCGGAAAGGGGTTTGAACATATGGCATTTCGAATGAGAGGACAGAGCGTTACCCCTCATCCAGCACGTTCGGTATAGTCGATTTTGTCTGTGGAGAAAGGTATCATACGATTTTCGTCCATTTGTCCAATCTGCCGAAGAAAGTCTTTGGCCGGCCTTCAGTGCCGGAGCTAGTATGCGTTTTTCATTTCCAGACAAATAAGCATACCGATGCTGCTTACTCTCCTGCTGGAAAATAGAGCGCAAATTCTGTCGAACAAAATAGAGTTGCCGCGGATCCCACGTACACATTGTTGATTTACCAATGGCATTATTTCTTGAGTTAATTTTTCCTTTTAGTTCAATGGATATTTTTTCGACGGACATAGTTAAGGCTAGCTTAAATCTCGGTTACTTGTGGTTCGTGCAATGTTTCAGATTTACTCCCTTTCATATTTAATTTGGCTTCTGGCCTCCCGGCTCAGAAGGTAAAAACCAGATGGTTTAATCTTCGAGGGTTCTGTGACATACGATTTCCTTCATTGTTATTTATCACATTTGCCAATGGCACCGAGTTTGGCGGGTGAACTGTAATGTTTGGTCCTGATATTCAGGAGGACGGTGTTTTGATACCAGTCGGATTTCCTTGGTGTCTTGAAACGAATTCCACGAAGATTCGTTCTGATGACAATCGCTGAATTCTTTCCCGTTTCCTGTCCATAATTCATTCCTGATTCTAAGAGTCTCGACGAACCACAAAGTCATGAAAAAATCGAATGTCTTCATCGTTATCAGTATGGAAAAACTTGTGACAGATCTGTGTTTATACGAACGTCGATTAATTAATATTGGTCGAAAACTAGATGCAACTTGTAAGACGATATCTGCAACCAGCTCCTGCTTTTTCCACTGAACATGTGCTTTATCCCACTTCAGGCCTACATAGGTTAATTACTAATCAAGCTCTGGAAATTCTTAACTAACAGATAAAATGTAAAACAGTTTTCTCTAAACGTAGTTATGACTGTCGACCGAAATATCGATTCAATGAATGCCTTCATAGTGTTTATCTTCTAATAATGAGTTCACTTCCAGACAAAAGACATAAAGAAAGAATATCGGTGCAGATCTTAGGTTTCTTTGAAGATATCTCTGATCGCTCTTCCTAATTTTGTCTCTCATCTCTCGAGATCCTCACTCTTGCGTGGCCAGCCGACGCTTCTTCCTCCTCTGGTCTTTTCTCTTCCTTTTGCTATCATGATTATTTGGTTTTCTTCCATCCCTGAAACACAGCTATTCTTAACCTGTGATCCGAGAAGATGGGACTGGTGGTCCGCAGGAATAATGTTAAAAATATAGATACCGCACTCGTACCATATAGCGTTATATGCAATAAGCACAACTTAGCCATGGATATTTCATCTGTCAAGCAAAAATCTGTCATTTACAGTATGTGGGGATATGACTGCATTGATATTAAAATATTCCATTTATCGAATACGTTTCCAGTCGGCATCAAAGACACAGATGTTCGTTTAAGTATTAAGTTAACTCCTGAAGACTGGAGAGAGGAATAATTAAACCTATATTCAAAAAATGTAGCAGAAAGGAGTTTAAAAACTATAGAGGGATTACACTGATGTGCCACTGTGTCAAAGTGTATGATAATATCATTTAAAAACAGGATTCGTGACTAGGTGGAAAAAGGGCTAAGGGAAGAGCAGTATGGCTTCAGATCAGGAAGATCGTCGGTAGACCTGATATTTGCTATGAGACAGCTGTAGGAAAAACATTATGAGTATGGAAAGGATTTACTGTTGGTTTTTCTCCATACTAAGAAAGCATATGATTGTGTACACAGGAGTAAGGTATGGAAGGCCTTGGAGAACAGAGGAGTTCCCCAAAGAAACCGTCAGGATAGTGACAGAATTGTACCAAGGAAATGTGAGCTCTGTGAAAATAGGGGAAGGGAGAACAGATTGGCTTAAACAAGGGAATGGATTAAAACAAGAAAGTGCCCTATCACCACTACTCTTTATTCTAATCATGAATAATATAAGGTAGCAGTACAATGTATGACGTCTAGTATCTTTTCTTTTATTTTGTGCATGTAGATTCGACGGTAAAGTGTAGCATCCAGCCTACAACAGCATTATTATTCATTAGTAAACATTAAGAGTCTGTTCAATACATAATTCCCTTTTAATAGTCCACTTCCAATTTGATAATTGTATTTCATTACAAATTAAAAACATTCTTTTAGCTGTATTACGTTATAATAGTACAATACAATGTGTCCCAGAGGTAAATAATAGGTCAGAAATTAGGTCCATATATACTAGAGGTTCGCAGTATTATTTTTGACATTTTACTGGTCCTCTTGTTAAGAAAGGCTGAGAAACGCCGTTTAAATATGTCCATTCCACTCTCCTTTTCCTTCAGTCGTTGGATTCTTTCTGATTTCTCATTATATTTCTTCGTGTTTTACCTACTTTTTTTCTTTATACAATCATTTCTGCTGATGGATTTTTTTGTATGTATGTGATTTTATTACCATGGAGTTAGATAGGTTTGACTATTGCTTTATATATTTTACTTTTGTTTCGGTTCGTAGAGTCTGTTGCGTATGGGTCACGGTGCTTTATTAATTTATGAAACATATGAATTTAATCTCAGGTAAAGTTTTATTAAAATTATTTCAATTGGGATAGGGTTCATAATCAATTAAAATGTATGACATCATGACTAATCAACAAAAACCTCCATAACCTGGACATTTATTCAGACATTCTAAACTTACACACAAAATGAACATATCATTTCTGTCAGCAGTCAAATATTTGCCACACGTAATCGAATTGACTAATCAAAAAAGCAAAAGCACGTCATTGATTTTATTATAAAGAAGAAGTTATTTGAATTTATCGCTCCGGCTAAAACTCATTATAGTTCGGCAGACTGAGACTATTATCTGCGGTTTCCTCGCCAAGTTCGCTATTTGTGTGAGAGAGCGCCTTCGAATTTTAGTGCACTTTCATAACGTAGGTGTTTACCGTGAGTCAGCACAGGGGAAGACACGCCAGCACCTCTGTCTTCACACAAACCACCTCTAGATCTACCGGTCGAGTCCCCGTTGCCATCATTGCAGCTCGTCTCCACAGCTCGGGAGACCCCTGGACGTCCGTTCTGCCAATCCAGTCTCATCTTCGGCTCTGCCATCTCCGGATACTTCCAGACATGAAAGAAATATTTTAAATAAAATAGATACTAATTTTGTCATTGGAGGGTCACAGTCGACCTCACACAAACACAAGAGCTCTCTTCATTCAGACTTCCCTGATTGGCCGTGAGTTTAAGATTCGGAGAATTGCATTTTATCGGCACTTCCCTGGCTTTCATTGTTCTTGAGAAAATGCCAACGCTCCATGTCTGCATTTCGCTACGGCCTGTCTCCGTAAATCCGCGCAAACTTTAAATTGTCACAACTGCTGTGAGTGTTGGAGCCACATAAATATCCCGCTCTGAGAGACAGGTCTCTGTTGGGGGCTTCTACTGGGTGACATGTGACGAGAGTCTGTCCTCTTGTTAGGGGCACAATGTCACGCTGGTATTCCTGGAAGCTGGCTGAGTGTCTTTGACCGCCGGGCCACCCGTGTGACGGTAGTTTTGCAGGCACGAACAATAATTCATAACCGCACAAAACAAATAATGTAATTGTAATGTTATCATTCTATTACAAGTCTTACTTCTCGATACTGTGTTATTCCAGCTGCTACGAGTCTTTTCCTCATTCGTTATTTGTTTAAATTTCATTACTTGATCTATGATATCGCTGTATATTTGTATTTTATGTCATAATGGGGCCCATTGCCTTCATTTTTCCTGATCATATTTCCATACTGCAAGCTTATCATAACTCCGTAAACCTTAGTAATACTTTCTGCAGATCGTTCTCATTTCGTCACCGATCTTGGGGGTTCAGTAATTGCGCATCATTGTTGTTTGGCAGGTGGGCGTGATCGTGGAGAGCCGTGCAGCCGGCTACCCCGTGGGCCGCCACGTCGTTGGCTACTGGGGTTGGAGAGACCGCACAGTGGCCGACGTGGAGCATCCACCGGAAGACTTGATGCTGCCTACCACGCTGGTGCCCAAGGAGGTGGTACAATCCAGGCTACCATTGTCGCTGGCCCTGGGCGCTCTGGGCATGCCGGGTAACACGGCCTACTTCGGCCTGCTCGAGCTGTGTCGACCACAGAGTGGAGAGGTGGCCGTCATCACGTCTGCCGCGGGCGCCGTCGGATCCATCGTGGGGCAGATTGCCCGCATCAAGGGCTGCAAGGTCATCGGCGTCACAGGGTCCGATGAAAAGGTAGCAGATTAGAACTACTACTAGAGCTATAGTCACCATGTATACCAGTCAATGTTACTCGTATTCCATACAGCTTCGCAAATAAGCTGCTATTGAAGTAGCAGGGAGCATGCAACGCTATAAATCGACTGAGTAGCTGGAAACACATGCGGATATTTCGATAGCCCAAAAGAGCGGAGAAGAGTAAGTCATGGTGACTGATTTAATTTTGTGCCAGACACCCTAAAACCATTAGCCAGTTATTGAAACTTTGATGACCGTTCTTTTCCAAAAGATGATATCGGAACGAGATGAGCTGCGTAATCGAGGAAACAGAAGAACTTAATGGACTATCGACGCTCAGATCAACGATGTAGATCTGAACATCCGGTTCGACTTCCTAGTAGGGATGTAACGGAGCTCCGCATCCACAACTGCGGAAATTTTGAGTGAAATCCTACCTCCGCTTTCACATGCGCAATTTTTAATGCGGATGTATAGTGGATGTTTTGTTCACATTGCAATATATATTATTCTTTTCTCTTTAAACGAGATTTTTCCCATCGTCGCTTAGCTAACAACAACCTGGTTTTTTTGTACGATATTGCAATAAAAGTAACAATTAACTGGACGGTATTATTACCTAAAGGACAAATTTTCAAGTCTGAACTTGCATGTAAAGTAAAGCGGCCTATTCACGGTCCAATTTATAGGACTTCCGTGTAAACCTATCGTAGGATGCGCTCACCCATTGACGCAACTGGAAGTGGTCCAGCAAAATGTTCAAAGCAATCCATTTCACTCTTACTTTCTCGCGGCACCCCAGTGTTCTTATCACACACTCGTATGATGATCCAACGACATAGCTTATTGGACGGCAAGGACCCGTGTTGGTTGCCTGTGAGTCCAACAACATCCAACACGTCCTACATGTAGTTCTGTAATCCCTTTCACGACCCTTCATGAGGTATTTATGGGAAAATCGGATCATCCTACAAGTTGGAGTATGAATGTGTCACTATAGCGGCGGAAAGGCGGGAGGCGAGCAGGGAGATGTGCGATGGTGTGGCCTTGTGGTTCACGCTTGAATTAGTTGATCCATGAGCTCCGCAAATTTCATACGACAAAGATTGTTTTTTAGACGTGTGTGTATTTATGTAAATAATTAAATTCACTTGTGAAACCATCCCACGTTTTTTGTTGTTGAAAGAAGAGGCAAAAAATAAATCAATATGACAGTGTTATATGGAAATAGGCTTCAAAGCATAGGGATGTTCCATCTTTGACCGTTTCAGTTTCTCCAGTACCATTACGGAACCACCATTAGCTTCCAGAATGACTTGCTGACAACTTGGAGAAATGGTGTCATGAAGTTTGCGCCAAAACCGAATGCGACCATCGGCGCTTATCAGTTGAAAAAAAATGACTCGTCGGACCAAGTCTTTCATTAATCTAAGTTCCAATGATTGTATTCTCGAGCACAAGAGAACCAATACTACGTGTCATGTGTCTGACTCCAAATACGATTCGACATTCAAACTCAGTTAATTCTGAGTAGACATTATTACGTCGGTGACCGTTTCACATGATACTCATGAGTCCAGCTTATAGAAATGACCATCTGCCTACCTATACCCTTTGGACGCTGTGCGCGCACCACCTGTAAAATTTGAATCCTGTTACCCCACGTCTTTTAACATATTGTACGTAGCTATTACATTGGGTCTTGGCAGTGACTAACTTGTAAACCTCTCCATCTTATTATGACATTCAATATTCCCCCTCCCAACATGTCTTCTGTCCTAAACTTATCTTTCAATCTGTCCTTCGTATTTTTCACTTTCATGAACCAAGATTCTTCTTAATCTTACTCAGAAGTTTGGTTTGTGCCATTATCTTGAGATGATAGGACCATGGTACCATACCCTTGAGCGCTCTCCACTCCTAATTCTTTCATTACCTTCATGTTCCTACCTGTAATAAATAAAGTGCCTATAAATATGTTCCACCCATCAGTCGTTAAGTAACGTTAATCTTACTCAGAAGTTTGGTTTGTGCCATTATCTTGAGATGATAGGACCAAGGTATCATACCCTTGATCGCTCTCCGCTCCTAATTCTTTCATAGCCTTCACATTCCCACCAGTAATAAATACAGTGCCTATAAATATGTTCTACCTATCAGTCGTTAAGTAACTGTCGGATCTTTGCGCAGGCGAGGTGGTTGCTTGAGGAGCTCGGTTTCGACCACGCCATCAACTACAAGAAGGTCAACCTGACGTCTGAGCTTCAAAAGGTGGCCCCAGACGGCGTCGACGTATACTTCGACAACGTGGGTGGCCAGCAGAGCACAGACATAATCAACCATATGCGTCATGGTGGCAGGGTCGCCGTCTGTGGAGCCATCTCTGCGTCAAACCCGGCGCAGATCCCGTCGGTGGGCATGATCCAGCGAGCCGTCAACAACAAAGAGCTCAAGATAGAGGGCTTCATGGTCCGTCGCTGGAACGATCGCTGGGACGAGGGCATCCTGCAGATCATGCACTGGATCCAGGAGGGGAAGCTCAAGTACAGGGAGACTATAACAGAAGGCTTCGAGAACACTCCCAAGGCATTCATCGGCATGCTAAAAGGGGAGAACTTCGGGAAGGCGGTTGTTAAAATCTGAAGTGTAACACTAAGAAATGATTGCGATGTCAGAGTGAAATGGTTAAAAATGACGTTTTTTTCATATTAAAAAGAAATTAAAACTGGTTGAAGTACAAGCAGACATTATCTCTCTTATTACAACTGATTCAAAAACTACAAATAAAAGTAAAAGACTGCTTGGTGGTTACTACTTCCTATGCATCAGGTGGTGTTACCAACTTGGACAGTTTTTTTCCTCTCAACTATGTGCTAAATTGATCGAAGCACGTAAATTTACATCACCGATGGAGAGAACTATTACGTTTGAGTTAGTTACTTGTGATTTGATTTATAGGAAAGGCGAATAATAAATGATCTTTTGAAACGATTCTGAACATGTTAATTTCCATAGCTGAAGCTGAAATTCGTTAATATTATTTATAAATGTTGTAACTGAACATCAACATGTGTTTTCTGGTCAAAATTGAATTACAAAAATTACATGACACTTGATATACTAATATCTTTATTTAAAAGAAGGAAATGACTTGGACACTATTTCCTCAACCAGATTCATATTATAAAGTCATATACTAAATTTTCTTTCTATGTAACTGTTTATATTTGTTAAGGTCACAAATGAAACCCATCCTGATCTGAGTTTTCCATGGTTTTCCCGGATCACTCCAAGCGAATGCTAGGATGGTTCCTCACATTAGCCCATGGGCACCTCCTGCCATATCCATTCCAAAATATTACCCTTTCGGATAGGTGCAATGCACCCTGCGCCACACACTTTTAGTGAATCGCGGAGTAATAATAATAAATGAAACGCATAATTAAGACCGGTATATGATTACTGACAGAGAATTCGATCATACCCTTTTGCAAGAACCAGGAAATCATTGCTAACAGAAACTTGATAGTTGGATTGGGGATCAAACGTTTGTCTATCCGAATACAAGGCAGTAACGACCTCTCACCCAGGTCTTCGGTTACAGATTTTCAACAGTGACTATTGCTACGCTGCCGGAGCAGATTTATAAATATTTGCAATTATATATTTAGTTTTTGCTGATTTAAATAAAGTTATCAACAAATATATGATAATTTGATTTCGTAATTGTGACACTGATTCACTTGCTCTTCTGTGTAATGACCCCGCGGGTAAAGGCTGTAAGTGTCATTGCACAGAATTGATTCTCAGAGAATGAAAACGAAAATTCAAGGCAGCGAGTACCTGGGGCAAAATTCGGTGATACAGCTTCCACCTATTATCTCGTTGAAGCTACGTGAGCCATTTCGTCGGGCACCTGGATTGAGCTGGTGGGGAGGTTTAACTTTTTACAGTTTTTTTCTCACACGATAATGGGATTTGAGTGAGAAAATACAACTTTTATGTTAAACACACCTTGGTTCTTAGCTTTGAGAGCTACACTGTATTGTAAAACAACTTTCAGCCAAGAATTTCACTTACAGCTACCTTAGCCAAGCCGACTATTGCGCCTGAAAACGTACTACTGAAACCATTTCCTTTCCTATACGTAACTGACTCAGTTAAACTAATGAGATATAACAACTTGGTTCCAGGGACAGAGACAAAGCTGTTGTTTACAATAATTACACACCACAGTTCCCTACTCGATGGCTCAGTTGGCTGCGGCACCGTGATGGTGTACGGGGCTAACACGGGGTTAGCTGATTCGACTCCTGGTTGTGAAGGAATTTTCGTCGTATTTGTCAGGGTAGTAGAGATGTTGTTGCACAATTCCTAATGACCAAATTGTGCATCAAGTCCTGGATTAAATCCCAAGCCTCTCCGCAGTGCGTATGGAGTGATGACATGCGACGCTGTTGATAGTGATTCGTCCACCAAATGGGGACGTTAAGACTGGCAGCCTCCTCGGTGTCTTTCTGAAGAGTAGTCCTGAATGTGGCGGAACCGGGTTTCAACGTCTCCCTTCTTTCATCCACAACATAAACAACGCTCTACACTGAACACATACAATATCACAGTCATCCTCACTTTCAGCAACACTTACGAAAACTGTCACACTGCGGCAGGCATCGAGAAACCACTCAGTTCATTTTCATAGACGTTGTATGGAAGAGAAAACATTCCCCATGTTAAGCACCTACGCTCGGATACGGGCAAGGCGTTGAACAACGTAAGAAGGAGAGGAAGTCATAGTAGTCACTAACTGTTCTAGTTCATGCCGCGTTAAACGTCCGTGAAGGGCGTGAGACAAGGTTGTAGTCTATCCCCGTTAATATTCAACTTGTATGTAGAGGAAGCAATAAAGAAAGTAAAAAAAAATTTCCATGTGGCATAAGTGTTCAGGGAGAAAAAATTAGTATACTACGATTTGCTGATGAAATTGTCTTGTTAGCAGAAAGGGCTGAGGACATTCAGAAATTACTGAATGGCATGAACAAAATACTGAAGGAAGATTTTGGACCGAATATAAATCAAAGCAAGACTAAAGTGATGAAATGTAGCAGAAATGATACCAATACTAGTAGATTAAATATAAAAATAGGATCGGATGCAATTGGAGAAGTAAGTGAATTCTGTTACTTGGGAAGCAAAATTACAACCGATGGCCGAAGCAAGAATGATGTTAAAAGCAGAATAGCATTAGCCAAAAGAGCCTTCATGAAAAAGAGAAATCTTTTAGTTTTAAACATTGATCCAGGAAGTAGAGAGAACTTATTAAAACTCTATGTGTGGAGCACAGCACTTTATGGTAGTGAAAAATACACTTTAGGAATACCGGAAAGAAAGAAAATAGAAGCATTTGAAATGTGGTGCTACAGAAGAATGCTGAAAATTGAGTGGTCAGACAAAGTAAGAAATGAACGTGTTTTGGAAATGATGGGTGAGAAAAGAAGTTTGTGGAAGAAGCTTACAGAAAGAAGAGACAGGCAGGTAGGTCATATTTTGAGACATGCTTGATTTGTTAATTTGCTGGTGGAGGGAACAGTCGAAGGTAAGAACTATAGAGGAAGGCAGAGATTAGAAAATATGAAGCAGATAATTGAGGATGTGGGTTGTAGGGGATATGTAGATATGAAGAGGTTAGCACAAGATAGGAAGGGATGGAGCATTACATTAAACCAGTCGAAAGACTGATGACAGAAAAAAAAAGTCCGTGGCGTGCGGGCGCGTTTCACTGTTGTTTGTCGCAACCGACTGTATGTTTTTGTGTGCTTCGGAAGTGAAGAATTGTTTTTATGCTACCTTCAAACAAGCCTGTGTTTATCCGTAGTCACTGCAGCTAGACGTACGAAATGGCTCCGATCTCAATTGTTAGAAATAAGATGACCCAATTGGCGTTCGATAGAAAACTTGTAAAACAATCAGTATTAGAAATTCGGGAATGGCTTTTCGAAAAAGTGAAACTAAACTATAAAGAAATATTCGCTGTACAGTTAAATTTATTCAGATCAGTCACTGAAGGAATGTTGCGAAAGAAAAACAGCCGTACCTGCCGGTAATTTTGAAATGAAACCGTTAGTTATAAAAGATTAAAAAATGTGGGAATAGATTATATGATATGAGCGTGTTCTAAATCCGCCATTTCAAATTGCTAAAGAGTTCATTCTGCTCTTTATGAAACTGCATAGTACTGTAGTTAAGGTAACAAATGACGCGGAAAGATTCTTAATATAGCCGAACTGTGTGTTAAACGAAAAGACAAATTTCTAAGCAGATTCTTGTATATATCTATATATTTATATAAAATCCACAATTTCGTTATTTACGACGACAAGTGCGAAACTGCGAATTGTACAACTTCGCTGGACACGATCATGTTGATTGATCTTGTAAACAACTAACTTCTCTGTTTCTGTAATATATCAAACACACATTGCCAAATGTGAACCACAGCTGAAAGTGCGTGGAGCTAGTCTCCATTTAGATTTCAAGTGTTAAAGACTCTTACGCTGGCCAATCAAGGTCATAAAGATTACTTGCTCTCAAGTCAATGTTAGTAGCATCGAGGCTGAATGGCTTGA
The DNA here is from genome assembly GCA_031002005.1 of Vandiemenella viatica. Taxonomy (NCBI): domain Eukaryota; kingdom Metazoa; phylum Arthropoda; class Insecta; order Orthoptera; family Morabidae; genus Vandiemenella; species Vandiemenella viatica. Next base: position 118,757,436 of record JARYHS010013631.1, on the reverse strand, counting down.
TTACACAGTGCTGCCAGCCTCTTCGCTTTGAATATCCGTAGATGGTCGCTGAAATTTTCGTAGAATGGGTACAAAAATCCGGAGACTCGCTAATTGAGACACTGAAACAATAATTATTGAAGAGAGAGTCGAAATTATTTTTATTTCCAGGTATTTAAAATTCTAAATACAAAACAATATTCTACATTGAAAGTAAGAAATATCTCTGAATATGCTTAATTTTTTCTTTTAGGGATCATACATTTTCTATGTTGGCAATAAACTCAGCATATCTTCTGTAACAGGAAATGTTAAAAACTGTGGCCCGGTTGTAAGCCGTGCCAACGAACGTGTCACCGTGCATAAAGAGTGCGCCGATAGTTCTGTATTACGATCTTTCAAGATCTATAAAATCTATAAAAAGCAAAATATGAGCTTTATTTCAATATTTGGTTCACACGAGCGGTTACAAGGAAACGATTCACAATTATTGACAATTCTGTAAAGCATTAACACTATACGCTCAAAGTACAACAAAACACCAATATAAGGAAAAATCAATAGATAGCAAAAAGTAGCAAAAATCCGTAGATATTTTAACAAAATCCGAAAATCCTAAATTTTTATAAAAATCCGTAGATCTACGGATAAATCCGTAGAATTGGCAGCACTGTGGTCACATAATGTGAACGGCGCCAAATAGACTACCGAACACAAATTTTTAAAATTCAATAATTTGGAAAATACCAAGAAGCAGATCACTATTACAGATTTCCTGTATAATTGAATGAAGTGCAAAATGATTTAGCCGGTGACAGTCCAGAGTGGCAGAAGTTAGTGGAAGAGTAGCAGTGGCAAGACAGAAGACTATGGAAGAGACTTGTTCATTACCACATCCGGTCTGCTGGAGTAAAAAGCCGATCGTTTATTGTGATGATGATAATACGACATATTCCAAGCGCTGCGGTCAGTACAAACTATTTTCAGCCCACAAAAAGAAACTTCCCGGGATACTTTCGTTGGAATAAATTTTCCGTTACTTTTCTCAGTATGGTTGTTATTATGCGTTATTATATGTTTACAAGAACATTTTGAATAATGAATGAATGGAAGTTTTCCCCGTAGATTACCTCTACAGTTTGTGTTATTATTTACCAAAAACTTCTCTTTGAAATACTGCCTCACCTGACGAAGACTGCGAAGAAAGCTGTTGAAACGTTGTGTATAGAAGACTTTATCCGGCTGAACACCCCTGAAAACTGTGTAAAATGTTCACCGGTTACGATGGCAAGAAACATCAGATTTGGAATTTAGTCTGTGACGGGACTAATAAAGAATCATCCTGTTAATGTATTTCCTCTCCATTTGACCATTTGATATTATTATGGAAGATAACCCTTATTTGCACAAAAGACTTTATTATTAAAATAACTGTTCTGGAATTATAAATGAAAGAAACATGAAATTAATGCAACAGAACTCAAGGAATTTAATTGATATCTATAAAACAAGGAAGAAAATGATTTTATTAGTTCAAGTTACGATTTAATTCTAACAAACCACGAGATTTGAATTTTTTAGATTAAGAGCGTAAAACAGGTTTCCATATTAATCTAACAAGGAGTGTGAAGGCAACTGATTGCTGTGTACAAGTTACATCTTCCCGTATTATCAAACTGAAGATATTGATTTGTGATGCGCGCAAACAGAGAGGGCGATACTTGATTTTGCAAAAGGAAACCACAGGCTTCGATCAATTTATTTATTTATTTATTTTTTGTTTATTTTTTTGTTTATGGCTTTACCCTCGTCGACGACGAGATCATTAAAGGCGTGTAAGGACTGGGGACAAGGAACGGGAAGGAATTCGGCTATGGTCTTTTGAAGGAACCATCCCTGGATGCGCCTGGAGTGATTTGGGGAAACAATGGAAACCCGAATCTGGATGGCCGGACGGGGATTCGAACCCACGTCTTCCCGAATGCGAGGCGAGAGCGTTGCTATCAATCTTCCGTCGAGATATAAATGGTCGTCTGTGTGTGGCTTTGAGAATTCTTGGACCAGATGTTCCGCTAAGTAATTGTTGCCATTGAGGATCGAGAGGCAGAGATTTTGAATCCGTCCGTAGTATAGCAGCTGGGCTGGGATTTCGGTGGAAGGCAAGTCATAGCCAACATGTCTTGCCGGAGGCAGGGTCACTAGCTTCCATTGGGTCACACATAACAGAAATTAAAGATTTGTCACTGAGCAATGGAATTACGTCTGTCATTGGCGGAAAATGCGCGCCCATTTCGGCAGGTTTTTCAGCATCCAGAGAACGACGCATGTCCAAAGAAACGTGTTCCGAAGCCACTTTCTAAACTTACCGCAACGAATGTTCCCATGTCCTTGGCAGTCGGTTTTACGATTTTACATGTCCGTCAGCGGACTCACCGATGGCTGTTTTGGCATTGCCTTTGAAAGCGACTGACACCGCGTCTCTGTCATTTTGGCAAAGTTCATGGTCGCTTCAGAACTGAATGGTCGTGAAAGTTTTTACTGCCCCTCCATAATTCTTGATTCTGTGATTCCCTATAGATCCTTGTCAATAAACAATTTTAGTTGCTAGAAAAATAGATGTTGATATATATATATATATATATATATATATATATATATATATATATAAATCCGTGATCAATAGATGTCGAGACCGTTTGACTGATCACCATGAAAGTTGGCACATACATGTATTTTTACATGGAGAAGGTTTCTGATCAAAAAAAATTAAAAAAAACCACCCCCTCTCCTCCATTATAACCCTTAATTTATAAAAAACCCACATTTTGTATTTGATTTCAATGGAGCACACGTGTGCTTTGAAATAATAAGAAAAATACTTTGGTTTTCAGAAAACCAATCGCTTTCCCTCTTTCTACATCCTTAATTTTTGTAAATGTTTTTTATACAAAGCTATAGTCGACATCGTTTGACCGATCACCACGAAAGTTGGTACTTATATGTATTTTTTCATGAGAAGGTTTGTGACCAAAAAAATCTAAAAACCACCCCTTCACCCCTTATTTTTTATAAACATCCGCGTTTTTTATCGGATTTTGATGGAACATTGCACACATATACTTTAAAATAAAAAGAAAAATGCTGTCAACATTTTATTTGCAAAACTCCAACTCGTCTTCCCCTTTGAACCCCCATAAGTTTTGTCAATGTTCTCAATACAAAGCTACAGTGAAACCTTTGACCGATCACCATGATAGTTGGTACTTATATGTACTCGTATTTATTCACGGAGAAGGTTTCTGACCCCAAAGAATCCAAAAATCACCTCCTCTCCCTCTTTAAAACATTCAATTTTGCACATAGCCGCATATTTTTATCTGATTTCGATGGAACTTTCCGCATATATACCCTAATACAAAACAGAAAAATATTGTCTACATTTGGTTTACAGAAATCCAACCCCTCTCCCCCCTTCCATTCCCTTATTTTTTTTCAATGTTCTTTATACAAATCTATAGTTTCTATCCGATTTAGAAGGAGCTTTTCATACGTGTACTTTAAAATAAACAGAAAAATAGTCTACAATTGGTTTTCAAAAGCCCCACCGCTCTCTCCCTTTCACCCCATCCATCTTAATTTCCAATATTCGATATAGAAACCTAAAATTTTTACCAGATTTTTATGGAACAGTGCACACGTATACTTTAAAACATAGAGAAAAATATTGTCTGCTTTCTGTTTACGCAACCCTCCCCCTACCCTTTACCCCATTTTATTTTAACAAATATTCTTTGTACAGAGCTACAGTTTTTATCCGATTTCGATGGAACTTTGCGCACACATGCTTAAAAACAAAGAGAAAAACCCTGTCCAAATTAGTTTTACAAAAACTCAACTACTCTTCCCATTTACACCCTCCTCAATTTTTGTCAGTATTCTTTATACAAAGCTTTAGTTCCTATCCGATTTTGAAGGAACTTTCCACACGTATACTTTAAAACAAACAGAAAAATATTGTTTGTGTTTTGAATCCAAAAAGACAACCACTTTACCCTCACCCCTCTTTATTTCCAATATTCTTTATAGAAACCCACAGTTTTAAATCCTGTCAATATCCATTCAGCAGATTTCAAATAATGCCAGATTATTCATATAATAAATGTGTCCTAATGTCTCAACAGATACGTCAGATTTTAACTTGGACCCCACGTGCTCAGGCTGTGAAAACCCATTAGAAATCTGTATTTTCTGCGTGATGCCGGAACAAACAGATATAATCTATGTATGTGTTACGTAATAATGCGCTGATGGTACATGTATATGTCATTATCACAGCAGCTTTAACAGATGTTGAGATTAGATTGAAATGCAGCTTTGACCAAAACGTTAACTGGCATTCTGTATGACGGCATCCAATTCATACCGTTCTGTGAATTGTTCGATCGGGTATAATAATGTTTAGTTTACTTTTGGAAATGGCTGGTGTCAATTAATCAAAGTTGGTACACATGATTCACATCGGAAATATAAAAAAACAGTGTACGGGTAAATTGATCCCAATTTGTCGGGCAGCACCGGGAACAATGTAGTATTCTATAATGTCTCACTGAAATGTTTAAACTAAAAAGTATCTTTAAGGCCCAGTGGATCACTAAAACGGAAAGATACAGTTAACCTTTAATGAAATATCCTGAGAGTCGTTCGAATTGCCCAAGCACTGTAGTTGGACATAGATGATATTCAGATCAGTCAGGTAATGAAGTGGTTTTAATTGCTCCTGGTTATGAAGAGGTACGTACATAATCCTCATCTTCCTCTATCTATGAAATCAGAAAATATTTAAGCGTATTAGAATACGCTAGTTAAAGCAGTCATTTTAAATGTGTGTCACTGGTGTCTTATGTGGCTGAATTTGGTAATATGTAAGTAAAATGTAACATGTTTTTCTACAAAATGACACTTCGCTGTATTTTTAACATTATCTGGATAAATTTCCATAAGCTTTCAAAGTAGCAAATGTATTTTTCAAGCACCCTGTACGTGTGCTAAACATAAAAGTTGTCACAAGTCAATATTTTATTTGAGAGTTAATTAAACCTAACAGCTCTAACTTAGCAGCGGCTATTCACTTGCACGAAAGGCCTTCGTCAAGTGATAAGCAGTTGGTATTTCTTCAGTCTTATGTTCATATCTTCCATCAGGTCACCAGTACCTCTTCAGCCTCAGCTGAAGATAAAGGAATAATATGAGCGTAAAGCTAAAAGTACACAAAACCCCTCAAGCTGGGAAATGAGACGAGGATCACAACGACAAATAAAAATATAAACGTGACAAGGGACAAGAGTTGTCGCTTGGACATGCCGATCGTTAACTCAGTTTTGTAATTAGCAATCAGTCCTGTGACACAAGAGTCCTAATGAACTCTGGCTGACTGAAGAAATTACGGGAGGCACAGCTACGAGAATTTGCTGACATTCTGAATTAGAGATGGGCAAACAGCTTTTTCCAATAATACGTTATTCAGTTATTGCTTCTTTTTTCTAACTGCTTTTTTTAACCGCTATAAATAGCATACAGTTATTTTTTTCGACGTAATATCTGTGGACACGCCTTTAAACTCTCTGCTCAGAAACGCTCTTGCTGAAATTAGCCGGAAATTACGTCAAATAACCAGATGTCACCAAAATAGCGACCACGCCCCCAAAAGTAGCGAAATAGCGATAGAAAATCAAATGGGGCTTCTTAACAGTAGTTGCTTTCAGAATACCTGTCAGATACATTACTTACGCCTTCGACTTGTGTTTCATGTTTTTGTTTAGTAAGTGGCAATGATACCTTTGGAAATTATCTAATTTAAACGCATAGACCGGCTTCAGCAGATGCTGTTTGTGTATAACGTGGTCAAACATGAGGAAATAAAGTTTAAGTGAGTTAGAGACGTAAGTCACATAAAAATACTCTGAAGTGGGCAGTGTTTATTGCGTGCAAATATATTTTTCTGTTTGAACTTAATTAACTTGTGATAGGAGTTTTACGAACACATGCAACACTATAACAAATATAGAGTTATGTGTTGCCTACTCGTTAAGAATATTTCAAAACTGCCAAGGCACATATGAAATTAATATCCCAACATTTGCCTGGCGCTTCTCGGAAACCAAAATCAGGATAGTTGGTGTAAGATTTTAACATAGTTAATTTAAGCACTGATTTTATCACGCTGGGGTTGTAGAATCTTCAGAACAAAGTTTTTTTTATTTGTGGGTAATACCGTGAAAGCTGGATCAAGAAGAATCTAAAACTAGGATATCCCACTTCAAAACTAGCGTTTTTCGATGGTTTGCCATCTATTGCCCGCTATTGCAATTAGTAACGTGCAAATATATCATAAGCGCTTTGCGACGGTGGTGTCGTCTGGTGGTCGCTATCGCAGTTAATAAATGCTTCAACTGGAAAAGACTTTGTAACACAGTTTGCTGCTTGCAACCGACGAGTAAGGAAGTAAGCGGTGTGATAGAGTGAGGAAGTTAGACGTGTTTACCTGCGCGAGTGTTAGTGGCAGCGAAGCGGACTCATCTTCCGGAGACTATCAACAGTGCTAACTGCGGTCGTGTTATATTCACAGAACTTTTGGTGAATCAGCGGACAGTTATAGTAATTTTCATCTAGAGAAGACAACCTAACTGTGTTAATACATCCTTGGCTGAGCTCATCTCGTCGGACCCTTCTGCCGGAGGGCGAGAGGAAATGGCAGAAGCAAGTGATGGAATCGATCCGAGAAAAGAAGAGGCGTATACCGTGTACCAGAGTGACCAAGAGATGATGGAGACAGCGAGGAAGACAAAGGAGGCAAACCTAAACGACACCAATGAAGAAGAAAAGTACAATCTGAGGAAGAAACGTAAAGCTGCAGACAGGAGAATCGTCACGAAAGAGAAAATTGAAGAACCGATGATCACTGAGTTGATTCCTAGCAGAGGTAAGGAGGTAGCGTGCAGCCTAGCGACCCCACCACAAACAAACCCCAGTGGAGCGTCAGGAGATGGAGGCCATCAGTTGAACACCTTAGGTAACCATCTGACAACTAGTCAGGCAAGCCAAGTAAGAGAAGAAGCAGTCAAGCGGAACCCCCCCGCGCCGGCAATGCGGAAGAGGCTTTATAATGACCAAGCAGAGGGTCCATATATGGTTATAATCGAGAACGCATCAGACAGTGCTTCTCTACACCCAATTCAACTGGGGAAAATTTTTTATAACAAGGTCACTGGGCTGAAACGACTCAATCAACTGGGGAAAAACAGAATGTTTATGGAATTTTTGAATGCCAGCACTGCTAATGGCTTCGTTGAAAACAAGATGTTTCTTCAATCCTTGGGTCTGCAGGCTTATATACCGGCTAACCGAGTAGAACGGAAAGGGATAATCAAGTTTGTGCCTACGGACCTAGCAGAAGAAGAAATAAGGATTAACGCTGTTTCGTCGGCACCAATTATCGAGGTTCGGCGATTTACCAAGAAAATATTCATTGACGACAAGGTGGAAACAGTTCCCCTGAAAACTGTGCTCATAACCGTTGATAGCCAACTCCTGCCAGAGGAAATCGAGATTTTCTACCTGAGATTCAAGGTGGCTCCCTACATATTTCCAGTAACGCAGTGCTTCAAATGCTATAGCTTTGGTCATACGGCCAAATTCTGTAAAGGAAAAGAAAGATGTATGAAGTGTGGTGGGGAACACAACATAGCCAGCTGCTCAAATGAGTTCCAAAAATGCGTAAACTGTGGAGGTGACCACAAAGCCAACGATAGGAAATGCCCCGAACGGAAGCGACAAGAAGAGGACAAAGCAAAAATGGCGACGGATAACAAGAGGAGTATACTGCAAAGTTACCAATACAAGGCAGCGGAATTTCCACCTATACAGAGTAAAAGTACAGCGCGGTGACGATGCTACAGGGAATGAAGCAAGTCAGGGAACACTGCCAAAGTACCGTCAGTACTCCCAAGGAATCTATCGCTACCCAAACGGAAGAAGCAACCAGCAAAGAACAAACTAGCAGAGAGGCAGGAGAAGACATCGTTAATATAATAGTCAAAATAGTGGTTAAACTGATAGCACAGCAGATGAAAGGCAAGGTGGCAGCCACCACAGTGAAGAAAATTCAGGATGAAGCGTTTCGACAAGTGCTTCCAAAAATTTGAAGAAATGGGGCCAAGTGGAGCCACATCGGAGGCTGCAAATCTGTTAATTAAAAATGGCTAGAAGGACTAAATTTACAGTGTTACAGTGGAACGCACGTAGCCTATTACCAAAATGGGACGAATTTCAAAGAACCATAACAGAACATAAGGCCGACCTAGTCCTTATATCGGAAACATGGCTGCGCAACTCGTCGAACATAAACATCAAGAATTTTAATGTGTTTCGGAAAGACAGGCACGGGGGTGTTGCCATCTTGGTGAGAAGCCATATTAAGAGTTCCGTGCGTAGATTAGCGGCACCAATTGAAAACGTAGAAATGCTCTCTGTAGACCTCTCTTACGATGGACCTATCCAAGCGGCCTCCGTCATATATAAGCCGCCTCAAATTAACATGAGTGAAGAAAATGGGACTGCAATATTTAATCAGCTTCCACCTAATAGCTATGTGGGAGGAGACTTTAATGCTCATGATCCACTGTGGCATGATTTTCAAGCAAACAAGCAGGGAGAAGAGCTGGCTCAAGCTATCACATCATCCACATTATCAGTGCTCAATAATCAACATGGAACAAGACTTGGTTCTCCATATCAGAGGCACTCTTCCCCCGATATCTCAATCATATCAGCTAATCTGTTGCTGAGATCGAGGTGGGAAATCTTAAAAGATACTCTAGGTAGCGATCACTTCGTTCTTAAAACAACTATTGACACGTCATTACTGCAAAACTTTAACACTCAAATGAGACGCTGGAATTGCAAGATAGCGAACTGGAAACTATATCAAGAAAAAGTCAACATGCGGCTGGGTCAGATTTCTGAATCCTCAACTGACTTGCAGGTCCGTTACAACGAATTTGAGGATGTTATAGTCAGGAGTGCAGAAGAGTGTATACCAATGGCAAACTTCGGAATAAAGAAACCTGATAGCAGAAAACCTTGGTGGAACAGCGACTGTTCCAGAGCCGTCGCTTTGAGACGCCTAGCTATTAAAACTTATAGACACGACTCAACCTTAGAAAACTTTATATTGCTCAAATGAAGGTCAGCTGAGGCAAGAGCAATTATTCGACGGTCAAAACGAGAAGGCTGGAAAAAGTTTTGCTCTAGCATTTCGTATGGTATCTCTTCCCAAGAGATGTGGAGGAAGATCCGTTGGTACAAGGGCGACAGGACGGTTGCTAACTGGGTCAATACTGATAACGAAGCAGCGGAACTATTTCTAAGCAAGACTGCGCCTCTGTTCGTCCCATTAAATACGGAATCTGTATCAGGAAACGATTCTAACGCTAATTCCACCAGATTGGGGGAACCACCCTTTCTTATGTCAGAATTGGTCTGTGCCTTGAAGAAGAAAGACACTGTACCAGGAATGGACAAGATCACTTATTCCATGATTTACAACCTGCCGCAAAAGGCGAAAGAGGTGCTCCTACAACTGTACAACGACATGCTGGCAGCTACGTTTTTCCCAGTACAGTGGAGAAATGTTATAATTATACCTGTGGCAAAACCTAACAAGGACAAAAATAACGTTTCCTCCTACCGCCCTATATCTCTTCTACAGTGTTTGGCAAAGCTGATGAGTGCGATGTTAAAAAACAGAATTGAATGGCATATGGAACATCATAGGTTGCTTAGTGATCGAACGATGGGATTCCGCAAAGGGTATAGCACCATGGACAATTTAAGCACCTTTATTACTGACATACAGCTTACTTTTGTTAGGAGAAACTTCCTTCTTGCCGCTTTTCTTGATATCAAGGAAGCCTACAATAATGTGCAGATCAACATATTTAGGGAAATAATGGAAAATATAGGACTCTCGAAAAAACTTTCGTCATGGTGTTTTCATTACCTGGCGCACAGAGTACACATTATCTCTACTTTATGCGGTTACTGCTTCAGTCGACATGTATTCCAAGGTTTGCCTCAGGGAGACCCAATGAGTCCTATTCTATTTGACATTTATACCTTGAAAGTTTGCAATAGCCTGAGAGGATTTGTAACCTATCTTCAATACGCTGATGATTTTGTGGTCTATGTTTCTCATCCTGACAAACAAAACGCAAAAAATTTGCTCGAAACTCAGTTAAATGAAGTACAAATCTGTCTGAAAGATAGAGGCCTAGAGCTTTCGGTAGATAAAAGCAAGTTATGTGTATTCTCACAAAGACAATTTCAGAATAATGACTTTAAAATTACAATAGGTGGATCTACTATGGAAGTAGTCTCCGAAGTAAAGTTTCTGGGGATGTGGTTAGACACTAAACACTCATGGCGAAGACATATAGCAGAACTAAAACAATCATCCATACAGCGAATAAACATCCTCAAGGCCCTAGCAGCTCTGAGCTGGGGCACGGATCCCAGACCCCTGAGAAACATTTATTATAGCTTACTGAGGAGCAGATTCGAATATGGGGGATTTCTCTACGAAACTGCGTCAATTTCCACCCTCAGAAAGTTAGACATCATTCAATCGGCAGCTTTAAGGGTGGTAGGCGGTTTCCTTAAAACTACTCCCGTTGCTGCGATGGAGGTAGAAACAGCAACTCCTCCATTAGACCTAAGAAGAAAGAAAGTGGGAATGAATTTTTGGCTAAGAGTTTGTTCCACCAAACGACATCCACTAATAAGAAAAGTGCAGCTTCTTGCTCTTGAGCAATCTTGGAACCTATCTAAGTATCACAAAACACCTTCACTTGTGGATTTCTTTCAAACAACAGCTCAGTGGGCCATTTACAGTTCAGATATCAATGAGTCGTACAGTGAGGAACAACTATGGCAACGGTCAGATCTATCCCCTCTAGTTCACATTTACCTCATGACAGACCGATTAATGAAAAAAGATCACAGTGAGGAGGAACTGAAGTGCCTCACACTAGAAGCACTGAACTCGAGATGGAAGGCATGGCTAAAATTTTTACAGACGGCTCAAAGGAAAAAGGAAAGGCTTCCGCAGCTGCATTTGTAGACCCTGGTCGCTGCGTTCACGAAGCTTACAGGTTACCAAGACAGTTTTCGACGTTCTCCTCAGAACTTTATGCCATTCTAAAAGCGCTGCAATACATTCATTCGACAGCTCATTCAAATTCAGTGATTTGTACAGATTCTAGAAGTGCCCTACAGGCAATAATGGAATTGTCAAAAGGAAGATGCCGGAACTATTTAGTTTATGACATAGCCAGGGAACTTCAGAAGTTATCGGTAGAAGGAATACAAGTGCAGTTCCAGTGGGTACCGAGCCATGATGGGGTGTCGGGAAATGAGGCAGCGGACAGAACAGCACGTCGCCACCTTACTGCTGCAGAAACATAAAAAGTTTCGGTACCCTGTACAGACTTCAAGGCCATTGTTACCGACATGGTTAAGACTGAGTGGGAGAAGAGATGGTTTGCCGACTGCCAGGGAAAGGGACTTTGGTATCGAGCCATCTGCAACAACATAGTAAGCGAGCCATGGTACGCTCAACTAGAACTGAACAGGAAAGAAATTACTTTAATGAACAGACTTAGGACAGGACACACTTTATTACGTGACAAAAAATACCTCATGCGGTTCGTGGATTCGCCGATGTGCCCACCGTGTGATTCTGTAGAGGATATTTATCACTTCATGCTGAGCTGCAAGCAACATCAATCAGCGAGGAAACAACTGCTAGAAGATGGACTAAATATAACTGATATAACTTCTCTGATGCAATCTCTCTCAGTTCCGAGCAAGAAATCGGTCAAGATAATCTCCCTGTATATTAAGTGTACTAAAGGTGTAATTTAAAATTAATTCGAACATACTGTATGAGGTTATTGGCTGTATTAGCCTTTGGCTAAAGCAATTAAAAAAAAAGACTTTGTAATCACTGACGACACGGGTAAACAGCAGTAAAAAAAAGCATAATTAAACGGTTTACAATTGTGGATGGACGCTGAAAATCGGCTTAATGGTTGAGAGATGATAAATTTTGGACTCTATTGCAAATAATATCTGCAAAGTAGTATTTATCATCGTCAGAAGTGGCGGCATCTATTGGTCGCTATCGGGCAAAAGTAGTAAAAAGCGCTTTGTCATCTAATGGTCGCTATTGCAGTTAGTAAAAGGGAGAGAAGCAATAAGCCGTGACTGATGCACTCGCAGTGGGCGGTTGATGAACAATTACAGCGCTATCAGAGAGAGGGTGGTGTTGCCAATTATTTCAATAAATCTAGTTTTCGTTTTGGCGGCTACCTGCTAAACGGCTTTTTTTTAAAATAACAGTTATTTGTAGCCGCTTCGTTATTTGCGACCCATCTCTATTCTGAATGAAGGAAATGTTAGCAAATTGCAGGTAATTTACACATTACAACTGTGAAAAAACTAACGATCTACCTTCTACCTTTCTGTTGCTTCTCTAAAACAGTTTTTGTCTTTACAAAATTTTCCATTTGAAATAAGCAATACTTAATTTTAATTGTGATGGAGCACATGCCTGGGTAACAATTTTACTGCTCAGCTTCTTTAACATTTCAAAAAATTTTAACTTAAATGAATTGGTGAGATGCAGAAGGAAAACATTCCACTTTTTGGCCGTTTTAAACCGAGATAGCCATTTTGTTCACCAACCCTTCCTCCATCTATTGACCTAAACAGATAAAAAATTCCTCCACTTCTAATGGGTTAAAACAAGCTGTTAAAATTTGAGTGACATGCAAAAAGAAAAGATTCCAGGAATGTTTTCCTTTTTGCTCTCATTAGTCTGTTAGTTCCTACTTTCTTTGGCAGAGCGCACTTCTAGACGTTAGAATGTGGAAATATAGTAGGGATCTTTGGATTTATATTGTTGTTATATGTTTACATTGGTAAATTGTTGTGCTATTTCCGACCTATAGCTCTAACATTGTGATTGTTGTTAGTGAATCAGCGTTCTTGTAACAGTGTAAACTTTGTATCAAGTGTGTGTTGTATGAGAAGAACGGTGATAGTGTGATGTCGCTGTCAGAATCTGAGGTTGATAGCCCCCAGAAGACAAGAAGGTGCTCGGGAAATTTGAGACAGTGTATGAAAGAAGCCCGAAACAAAGGGGAAGAGTTTGTGACTGATAAAGGTTTTCTTGTAGAGAAGAAGAAAACTGGTGAAGATTGCAGATGTAAAAAACAGTGTATGTTGAATTTTGATCAAGAAGAGAAGGACAGAATTATTGTGAACGTTTATAGTGGTAGGGAGAAAAATGAACGAGATACATATTTGATGAGTTTCATTGAGAGACATGATGTGGCGCGACATGGACCTAAATATGAGCACTCCAAATAAATCACATCAAGCTACAAGTATTTTGCAGTAAAAGGGAATACACGAGTTGAAGTATGCAGAAAAGCCTTCCTAAGTTTACACGGAGTTTTCAGCAAGGTAGTTTTTCGTTTGGCCCATCTGGTTGAGAAGAATGAACTACCTACAGACTTACGAGGTAAGCACGATAACCGTGTTCGTATTCCCAATGATGTAATAACAAAGATTCATCAGCACATATCATCGTTTCCCACAAAGGTTTCCCATTACATGCCTTCACCTTTAGTGTACTTGGAGTGTGGTTTGACATGTAAGATTATGTTTCAATTATTTTTGGATAAGCATCAAGACCTGAAAGATATAGTGAAATATGAATATTATTTGAGGTACTTAAAAGAAAATTTTAACTATCGATTTGGTAGATGTGTGTTCACAATGTGAGGAACTGGGAAATAAAATAAAATCCCCTGCACTTAATGCTGCCAAAAGGGTTGCAACTGCTGAACTTCTCGTTCATAAACGCAGAGCCAAGAAATTTTATACGAAATTGAATGAAGTAACCGCGCTATGTAAAAACAAAATTGACGAAGGAGGAATAGTATTTGATTATATGCAAAATCTCCCTCTTCCTTTACTTCCAGTTCAGGAAATGTTTTATTTGAGGAAATTATCGCACATTGTTTTTTGTATCCACAACCTTGCAAATGGTAAATCTGTTTTTTATACTTACCACGAAGGGACTTGTAAAAAGGGACCTGATGAAGTTTGTAGCTTTCTGTGTGATTATGTAAACACCTGTGTACCGCCTGAAGTGAAAACTCTACATGTGTTCAGTGATGCCTGTGGCGGGCAAAATCGAAACCACACTCTGGTCATATTTCTATTGAGTCTCACCATGATTGGCCGGTTTGAAAAAATTCCCAAAACGTGGACATAGCTTCTTACCGTGTGATAGAGATTTTGCCATTGTCAAGAGAACTTTGCGACGCCAAGATCGAATATACACACCTTTACAGTATGATACCCTCATTCAAAATGCAAAGAAAAAATCACAATTTGAAGTGAGATCTGTCAAAACTGAGCAGATAGTCAGCTACAAGGAATGGTGGCCCTCAATATTCAAGAAGTATACAAAGAGTCTCCATCATCGAGCTGATTTCCAGATCAGTCAATACAGACATCTCATATACAGGAGAGATCAGAAAGGGTTTGTTGAAGCATTCAAATTCATAAATGGATTGAATAGTGATATTTTTCAACTATACAAACATTGTGGTGACCTGATGCTACCAGTAGACCATGCCTACGATCATAAAATTCCCATCGACCAGAAGAAGATAATGGATGTTTCAAAGATAATGCAGTATATTCCACATGAACATAAAGAATTCTAGAACACAATATTGCAATGGTCAGCAGAAAATGACACAGAAGATATTGACTAAATGTATGAGGACAGTCTACGATGGAGACATTATTCAAACTTAGTCACTCTCTTTTTTTTTATTATTTACATGTATATGGTGATTTTTGCTCTTGTCTACCTTTATATGCATAAGTATTTCTGAATGTAATTCTGCTATAATTTTTTTCAATTTTATCTTGGAATAAACTTCTAATTAACAAAAATACTTGAAAAATACTTCATTCAGCAATCAGTGAGATGCAAAAGGAAAATATTCCATGCTCTTTGGACGTAAATTACAAGGTCATGGAGAACATTACATGATATTGAACAAGTGGAAAATATTAACCTCAATTAGTACTACAAACCACCAATAGTAACTTTTTCTCTCCCACTTACCGTTTCCATTTTATAACGTTTTTTTCGTTTCCTGAAAAACTAGGTTACATGGAATGTTTCCCTTCTGCATCTCACCAATTCAAATTGTTTCACTGTTTCCAATAAATTATTCAGCAATTCCCTCAATATTTTATTCAAGTCCTTGACGTTCTTATCTAGAAATGAACATTTTCCCAATCCCATAGTGCTGGTATGCGGTCATAGTCATCTCTTCCTTTCCATACATGTTTTCAAAGGCGTATTTCCACACTCCCTGTATGGATGTGAAACCTGGACAGTTGGTAAAAAAGAGAAAATCAGGTTAATTTCATTTGAACAATGGTTCCGGAGAAGGATTAGTTGAAGGGACAAGGTTAATAATGAAAAAGTTTTTGAGAGGGCAGGAGAGTATAACTATATATTGAAAAGTATAACGCGGAGGACAATATTAATCGGACCCAGCACTGCTATAAAGCAGATATAGTGGAGGTTATTGTCATAAGACATTTCCTCCATCAGACATACAGGGTGTCCAGAAAAGGACTCCCTGATTTCAAAATTAAATATCTCGAAAACAAAGATCGATAGAGGAATGCAGTAAACGGTATGTTTATTGTGACAGCTGTAAGAAGTGTATACAGCAGTGTGAAATAATAGTTACAAAAGCTGCTAACAGATGGCGCTGTACGCTGTACAGCTCATATCAGCATACATAAGTGAAATAATCGTATGAAACAATCATTGCAAATAATCACATCACAATGTTTTCAAAATGTTCACCATTGGCACTACCCTGAGCTTCGGATCACTATTTAGGCATTACGTATGGCGATTACAGCGCCATATGTAAGCAGCTTTTGTAACTATTATTTCAAACTGCTGCATACACTTCTTACAGCTGTCACGATAAACATACCGTTTACTGCATTCCTCTATCGATCTTTGTTTTCGAGATATTTAATTTTAAAATCAGGGAGTCCTTTTCTGGACACCCTGTACTTACACGTTAGGTTTGTCAGCCCTTTGGAGTAGTTGTCGTTCTTCCTAGAGCTCCATCAACACCACCGGCCTCTTGTATCGGTAAACTGCTGATTCGTATCGGCCGAGACGACTGTCAAGTAGGTTGACGGAGCGATGTTCAGAATCGTAGAACTTCCCGGCCAGCAACCGGAAGCGTTCGGCGATCCGCAGAGATCCCGACGTCAGTGGGAGAGCGGGTCGGCAGGTGTGGGGTCCGATTCAGTCCTCTGTTATGTAACAGCTACAGCCATCTCAGGTGACAAAGGGCTGCGTATTCCCGCACGAGGCAAGCGTTCTAGATTACAGGCATGATCAGAGCGCAGTTGATGGTATCTCCTAGGTGTTGCACCATTGAATTCTCCCAGTTGAGCACGAGGTAAAGTGCGTTTAGTCGTATACATAATCTTTGCTTGATTTCCTCGGTGTGCGCTCGCCAAGTGGTAGTCGTGAATGACACCGAGGTAACGTGCCGTTGGAGCCCACGGGATTATCTGACCACCAGTTGAAGTTGCAGATCGGGCAGTTGCTATCCATGCCGTCCTCGGCATTGTGTCAGCATGAACGCCTGTGTGTTGAAAGAGTTGATGGATATTCGCCACCACATGGCCCAGGCTGCAGTCTGTTGCAGGGCTTTCTGGAATCGTCGTTGCGGGTTAATGTGAATAAGGCCGTGTCGTCTGTTTACAGGGCCGTATTCCCACTCGCTGGTGCCGGAACGACGATTGTGGAGATAGAATACAGCACAGGTCTCAGCACAGAGCCCTGCGGAACATTCTTTCAATGGATTTGCAAAGCTTTCAAAACCACTATGCAACGGGCATTTCTCAGTTTCGTCACTCGGTTAGGAGTTTAAGTGTAGTTCCATGCCTTTTGTAGTTTATTTGCGTGAAAAGTAATCTTCCAAATCATAATGTTGTGGTCATTGATTGTCAACCGTTTACTGGCAGCGTTGCGGTAGTTCAAGTATTTCAGTTTTCTTTTGGCAGGGTTGCAACAACATTCCGACAGCTTAAGGCGGTTTACACGCTCTGTTGCAAGGAGGAAAAGAGAATGTCTTCGCTGTTTGATAGTGATCTTGCGTTAGTCTTGCTATATTATTTTATTTATGAAACCAGATTTTTAAAACTATTCCAGAAATTATCCAACTTCGACTATACCATTCGGACAACAGTATACAAGAGTGCTCACATTTTTTTTATGACTTAATCTCTTGCAGAGGTTTTTAGATGCGGGAGATGGCTGGGGACAAAGAACGGGAAGGAATTCGGCCATGATCTATTGAACCATCCGGGCATTTTCCTGGAGTGATTTCGGTAATCCCGAAAAAACCGAAATCTGGGTGACTGGGTGGAGATTTGAGCTTCCATCTTACTGAACGCAAGGCCTTATCGTTACCGCTCACCCACTGTGCTCAGTCGGTAAAAACCAATGCGTAACAAAAAATTTTAAGAAGTGTCAGTGGTAGCTGAAAAGAATGGAAAATATAAATGTTTCCCTACTTTTATTCTTTAAACTTCAAAATCTCAAACCGCTAATTCACATTGGAGATTGATTAAAAAAAAAATGATTTGGGTGGACTTCAGTGGTAATTTTCCTTTATACCCGTTTTCTCTCTTTCTTTCCCTCTCCGAATTTTGATTCTTTCTTTGTCTTTGTAAATTATTCATCACTTCCCTTCATAGTTTATTCCAGTCCCTGACTCTATTACCTACGAAATAAAATTGTCCCTCAGCCTTATGCCTCAAACTGAGTGCGAGCTTGTGGATCATTTTTTGCCATCGATGCACCTCTCTTTATTCTTCCTTCATTATCTTTCCAAGCCTCATCACCACGCCTTGTTCACTCCCACCACCAAACCTTTTCCCTATCTTTCTATTAAAATTGTTATATTGTTTTTGATTTTATTGCTTGGAAATGGAGACTTCAGTACGGAGATACATATAGGGTTGGGTTCGATGAATATAAATAACGTCCTTCCTACAGGTCGGTTTTGCGCATGAATTTCATCATAGTGTGAAAGGGATATCTTTGTGATGCTTAAATATATTTCTCAAAAAATAAATCTACTGGTCTCTACAACGAACAAAATAAGATTACCTTCGAAATATGTAGGTAAAAAAGATGAAGCAATTATTTTTCCTGAAATATTGAAAGAGCTACACCGAGCGTGGTGGTGTAACGGATAGCGTTCTGACCTCGCATTCGGGAGGACGGCGGTTCGAATCCCCGTCCGGGCATCCAGATTTGGGTTTTCCATGGTTTCCCCAAATCACTCCA
Organism: Vandiemenella viatica; assembly: GCA_031002005.1. Lineage (NCBI taxonomy): Eukaryota > Metazoa > Arthropoda > Insecta > Orthoptera > Morabidae > Vandiemenella > Vandiemenella viatica. The sequence goes on along the minus strand of JARYHS010013631.1, from coordinate 118,738,913 downwards.
GGCGAATGCCGGGATGCTTCCTTCAAAAGGCCATGGCCGAATTCCTCCCCATTCCTTACCCCCATCCTTTCCCGTCTCTAAAGACCACGTTGTTAAAAAGGGACGTTAAACTGTTACAAAAAAAAAAAAAAAAAGAAAAGAAAGAGCTACGTATAATTGAATTATATTTTATGGCTTACGTAACCATTTTCGTACTTTCACTAAACTCCATTCTAATTACGCTTAATGTTTGTTTTTATTTGTCAGAAGTAGCTGTGCATTGGGACAGCGTTAGAAAATGCGATCTAGTTCTTTCAAACTCTCTTATCGGTTCCTAAAATATATATATTTATATATAAAAAATCCTTGGTTTTGTTAGCAAATAGTTTCAGCATTCGTTACATAACTGCAGTTGCTAATGTAGTGTTCACTGTTTATTAATATCGCTGCCAAGAAAGATGGCGAAATTCCTCGAAAATCAAGCGATTTTGTTAATTCAGTAATTATTAGGACTAAAAGGATGATATTTGTAATTATTTTAATTATAAAACTCTGAACTTCGTCTCTGTGCTTCTGGTAGACTATTGTGTACAGGAACATATTTTTTTTAGACTTGGGTAAAACATTGTGAAGTAATGGTCTATTATATCTTGAATGTAGAATAACACCTATCCGTTATGCTGTCCCTTGAGGTATTAATGTCTAAGGTGAAGCCTAATCAAAAGGTGAGTGTCTCGCGAATTCTGTCTCCAATTCTACACTTTATCTAAAAATTTCTTCCTGTAATTAATTCTAGGACAACAAAATGAAGGGAGCGAATGAAAACAGTGAAGCAGAACAGAAATATCATTTCTTGTAATGGTGTTGTAATGTAATTCATTAAAGTAACTAGGGCTTAACATTTTTTTAAACAGAAAACTCAACAAACAATTTTTTATTTAGTTTTGATTTTAGGGAACTGAATTCATGGCGGTCTATGCTGGGGCGTAGATTCCACATAGTTGAAAAATAGACTTTCATTTACCATCCTGAGCAGGTTACTTCTCTAAAACAATTTGTAGATAAGAAATAAGGGCTTATAACATCATTTAAACAAGAATAAACAAATAAACCACAACCATATACGAAAATTTAATTTGTACACCTCAAAGTTAGTGATAGTAGTTTAATTGCCGCCCAATTATGGGGGAATTATTTCTTATTTATATAATTTAATTTAATTTATTAGACTCTAAGTTCAACCGGCCTCACGAATTCAATTATTCTCACATATTTAGAGGTGATTAAATGATTCAATTATTGGTACTTTTCCTTCTTGCTCAACATTAATTGCAATAACCATGAAAATTTAAAGTGTTACTTTGTGCGCCAGTGGATTTAGTCTATATGCAACTGAATATAACTATATCTAAAATGATGTTTCTTAAGAAAAGCAGAGCAACACTATCATATAAGAATTTAAAGCCACGAATTAATGATCAAATGTCAACATACTTATTTACCGTTTAACTAAATAAAAATGTATGATCTTTATCAATGAGTGTTAGTTCGAACCCACAATAGCACAGAAACAAAAAGAAACTCAAATTATTAATTACAAACAAAGATCTTTGCAATTCGCTATAGTTGGGTTCAGCGGAGGGAATAAATTTTCTGAAATGCATTCAATGTTGCACATAAGGGCGCGACTGGTTTTCAAAACAGAGTTCTGGTAAACTGTGGCACAAATTAGTTCTTTTATTTTTCATTGATGACAATAGCGTGATGTGGCGTAGTATAATATTTGTCTACCGTCGTGTGACACCGCGACTGGAATAGTGGCGTGTGTCGTAATGGTAAGGCCGGTCGTCCACTGGAATGGAATATCGTCCGAACCGTTTTCGTACGTGTAACGTTCGATTTTATGGTCGATCAGGTCGTTCGATTTATCACGTCCGTTGCAGCCGAATTACATCCGACACACATTGTCAATGTTGCTTCAACACCAAGTGAACGGGGTGTTGTTATAAAATGTATAGTGACTTACACTTTGTAAAAATAGACTTTATCTTGCCCTCGCGAAATATTACGAGGGTGATGGTCGTATGATGTGCAGACCCTTGGGCTGAACCTGTGATGCGCGCCCTCGCTTGCAAATATTTTGAAATTTATCCTCACATTTTACAGCAATTTCTAACCCAAAAAGCCTAAAATAAACATATGAAATTTATTATTAAATAGTAGAATATTTTAATATATCGTATATAGAAGAATATATAATTGTTGAGATAAAAATGAAAACATCTGAAAATCATTAAGGTATCAATACATTTTATTAACATCGCTCTGAACAATTATAGAACAAAAAGAAAGCGAAGTTGAAATTTATGTGCATGTTGCCAAATTTACAATAATCAGTATTTCAAAGAGAAAAAATATATAAGGAAGGAATATAAAAAAACAAACAAATTTTGTTTTTGATGAACGGGCTCATAGGTTGCAGCCTAGATAACCTATGCATAAAAGCTGACTCGACAAGAGTGATCTCATAATCGTTTGAAAATATTCCAGTACGAAATTCAAATAATTGTCTTTAATGTAAAATTTTTTACTAAAATATTTACTATAACTGCGTAGACGCACTTGCAATAATTGTCCTTTTCCCAGATATTTTTATTAAAATATTAATAGTGACTGTGTACAGCCACAGTGTACGAAAAACATACAAATCAAGATCAAATAAAAGATAAAAAATGAAGATTTGTCTATTAGGAGAGCAACAGCTGTTTGTCATTCGGCCGAATACGCCCGACTTATCCCATCTCAATGGGTTTCGGCCGTATACTTCCGAGTAGGTCGTGTCCAGTGAACGCATAACATTGCTTTACCTGTCTCTGAATTAGTCGGTCAGATTCGGCCGTATACGGCCGACCAGTCGGTCGGATGAATTCGGTGTCAGTGGACGACCGGTCTAAGGCAGTATCAGCCTCCGGTCCAGCAACAACTGCAGGCCACGAACAGACGTCAAGTCCTTGCAGGCACTATCTACGAGGGGTGGTCAGGTCTTGGCAGCCGCAAGTACAGAGATCCCAACTGTTTTGGTACGGAGCCGCAAGTACCCTCCTCGCGTTGTCTTCCTCGTCTGTCCCAGCGTCGTCGTCAAATAAAATTAATTCGACACACGATACACCAAACTTGTCCAACATGATTATTGCCCGTATTTGCTAACATTCCCCTTACTCCCCACTCCCCTCATCCACACCTACACGCACATTCACTCAGTATTTGTCCACATACGATTCGTCGTTCTCCCTCTCTTCCCCAGTCATGACGTCACTGTAACTCTCCAAGACATCTGGAAAATTACCCGTTTAGTTGTAATAAATTTTATTTACTGTTTGCCATTCATGTGGTCTTCCATTCAAACTTCCTCCGGCCGTTCTTCACCTTAGAGAACGTATTCCTACCTCCCTTGGAAGTCTAGACTTGACAACGGAGCCGCATGTCCGGTTCCTTTCGCTACCTACCGTTATCAGCTCCTCAACGAGTTACATAACACTCAGATAATTTTTATTAATTGCTCGCTTGTTCCTTTAATGTTCCTTTACACTCGCGTATGTTCAATGTCACTGAAAGGTAGGTTATAGATCAATTCAACCATTAAAATAGGATAGGAAGAAGTCCAGTGAATTGATACCTTCGTGTGACATTGGACGAAAAATTGAATTTTATGCCCCGTTTGGAAGAAGTATTTGGGAGAGCCACCTCAGTCATGACCAAGTTAATTAGTATGGGACTAAGACATTTTCATCTTTCGCCGCTTATTCATTCATACCATAACATATATATAAATAAAAATGAAATGCTGTTCGTTGGTAACTGTATCACTTGAGAACGGCTTGACCGATTTTTTTAAAAAAAATCTTCGTCCAAATAAGGCTTTTAAATAAAGAAAAATTGGAAAATTTGTTGGGAAAATTGGGGAAAAATGAACATACTTTTTTTTCAAAGGACTGATTTTTAAATGTCCTTAATAGTCCGAATAAGGTTTTTAGAGAAAGAAAAATTATAAACGTTGCCGGAAAAATTAGAAAATTCTGGAAAAACTGAAAGTGCTTCTTCCTACGGGATTTTTGCATGCATTCAAGACCATAACTCACAATTCGAACGATGAATATGCGTAATTTTTTTTTGTGTTCCCTATGATCCGCGGGGAGAAATAACGCAATTTAATGTTTTCTATAGAAAAAAAAAACAAAAAAAAAAAAACTGGAAGATCTGGAGAAAAATCTGAAAAACGCTTTCCAGCCTAAATTAAAATAAAATTACCTTTGTTTTTTGTGTTGTTTCTCGGTCTGTTGACAAACATAGTTATTTAATTTCTATTCCGATGATATTAATTGAGGACATGTGCTTGATGATATGGAACAAGGTATTACATCGAATCGTACGAAGCAGAAATAATTAAATCAAGAGTTGAAATGCGAAAAACAATATGATTGTGATGCATTGAGACAATCAGTTCGAACGAACGTTCCGCTGTTGAACCGGCGACACAAATATGCGTACGACACTCTGATGGATGTTGTGAACGATGGAACTAGAGGGATTTTTTTCTTGGACGCTCCAGGTGGAACTGGAAAAACGCTTTTGATCTCATTGATATTTGCAACGATTCGCTCGCAGAATTAAATTGTACTTGCACTTGCTTCATCAGGAATTGCAGCTACGTTGTTGGAAGGCGGGAAGAAAGCTCATTCGGCATGCAAGTTGTCGTTGAACATGCAAATCAATGAAACTCCATCATGCAACCTTTTAAAAAACTGTGCGATGGCCAAAATTTACTGCAGAAATTGAAATTTATCGCTTGGGATGAATGTACGATGGCGCATAAAAAGTCCTTGGAGGCATTAGACCGAGCTATGCAAGATCTACGAAACAATCAAAACTGGTTTGGTTGTGCTATGATCGAAATTGTAATGTAATTGAGATTTCAAATGTAACTGAAGAAAATAAATCATTTGGCTACCATGAAATTCTGACTTAATTCAGTTGTGACCTTAATTTTGTAACGAAACAGCATGGTTACATTCCAGGGACATCACATTATTTCCATCATGTAGGCGTTGTACTGCCGATAGAATTTATCTCGCATGTAAAATTTCCCATTGGCATACTTCTGAATACACTCCTCTTCAAATTTAATATCCACGGACACAATTGTTAATAAATGCAATTATCACTCAGAAATACGTTTTTTCTTTGTTTATACTTTTCAATATTTTTTCACAAATTCACAAAATGATCACAAACAAATTTATTGGAATTTGGGCAGGACAACGTCTGTTGGGTCTGCTAGTACTATAATAAAATAATAACATCAACTGTAGAATATGCATCCACGATCTGAGCCAGACACCTCAGAAAAGTAAAACCAAGCCAGCTTCTGAGGAGGATACAATGAAGAATTCTGTGTAGGTTCACTAGTGCTTGAAAAATAACAGCAACCGACGCCATAACCGTGGCAACTGGCCACTGGACTTGACAGTTCGTAAGCGGGGAGCTTTTCAATGGCTCAGAACAGGTAATATGGAACAGGTAGAAAAATCACGTGACCACCAGCATTAATAGCTACAGAAATAACTAGATTGTAATTGGATGAAAGGCGAAAGAAGTGGAATTCTAAAACCAAACTGTGCTTCAAGTATTTGCGAAAAACTAGAAATGTTACGTACAGGCAGATGCACGGAAGAGGGATAGAGGAGATCGGCAACTGTAATTGCGGAAACGAGAGCACTCCGGAACAAGTAGTTTGGGTTTCAACAGCTCATACAGCGCCATCAACAAATATGTACTACAAGGCAGGTGCATTTTTGACCTACCGCGCGACCCGTAATAATTGTACTCTCTATATGATGCTTGCAATCTGGCCTCTCAAACAGTCAAAGGAAAGTTCTTGGCACTTAAACTCAATAGGGAGTGACCACTGACCGAGCAATGATCCTTTAGGACAAGGAATCAAAGCTAATCAGTGACGAAATAGTGAAAATTTCCAATCGTGTGCTTCAGGAATTCCCTAGAAATGAACTCTCGATTGGTCGAAGGATAAAACCTCTACTTCCTGGAGTCATCTCTTGACGGAGGTTAGTTACTGCAAAGTGGCTGTTCCAGAAGTAAGTGCAACAAAGTGTTAAAAGTGTGTAAAATTAGACATAGTGAGGCAAAAATTATAGAATAGACAAAAATAGTGAGTTGGTTCATGTGTATCCGTATATATGCGTATGTGTGTGTGTTTACATACATTTACCGGTATGTGCGTAGAAGTGAATGTGTGTGTAGTCTTGATTACATGCACATGTGAGGGTGTATCTGTATGTGTATATGTAATTTGCATATATATACGTTTGTAAGCATCAGTTAACTATGTACACTCATCTAACAATATATGCATGTTTATGTATATTTATGCGCATTACATATACGTTTATATGCATTCGTATTGTTATCGAAAGTTAACTTACCAACAATCACGTAATTCTTTCAATCTAGCTCAATCTCAACAAAAAATTGATATCTTAAACCAAATTATAATTATGTGCAATTATGTAATAAATTTGTGTCCAGAATAGACACTAGGTGCTGTGCGATATTGTGACGAGATATAATAAATAAGTAAAATTTTAGGAATTGGTTTAATTTTTGTTTTTTTTTTTTTTGAGTAGCTGTTTCTGTCAACTGAAGAGCTACCGTCGATGTAGATTCAGCATTGTATTAATATTAGTTTTTGTCAGATTGCCAGATTCTAAAACTCCTTTGGTTTACTTTATTTGATTTTTTTTTTGGGTAATATTCCGCAGTACCAGTAACGACGTATTTTTTCGTAATTAACGATATACTTGTCCACACCCCATATTTCACAGTGTGAACAGCGGCAGCTGCTGTGACCGCGAAAAACTGCGAATAAAACAGCGACCTCATAAAGTCCACAAATCACAGACACATTCACACAGCTCTCACAAAGCCTCATTTCATACACTCGTTATTTTCATTTCTAGCCGAGAGCTAAGCTATAGCGCGAGAGCTCCGAAGCGACAATGCGTAGCAGTGCCGTGTTAATTAACTAAATTCCGCTGTTGCCTCTACCTCGCCTGTAGTTTCTGACAGCATTCACTGAAGCTTATTTAGATTTATCTGTCTCCTAGATCACACAATTTTCTGATTTTTTTCGCAGCAATTACGCGCCAGTGTCAGGTAAATTTGGGTATGGTTATTTCACCCTGTCCTGAGCGGTCTGCTCAATGGTAAAGGCGTCTGACTGGAGATCGAGAGTTACCCGGTTCGAATCCGTGTCTCAGAGACGTTTTTGAAAGGTCCTTAACCCAACACTCACCTCTGGCACAGCTTGCTGTGTAATGTGAAGTACGGTACACAAGGTTCGGATTACACTTTAAACTATAGGTCCCCTGAACCCGGTAGGATTGTCGGGTTATGCTAAAACGGCTACGATAGACGCCATCGCCAGGTCATTACAACCATACGCGGAATTATTATTATTATTGTTATCCTGACCTGCCAGTCTTCTCATTTCATGCCAGTCATGCCTCTGAGAAGCCTAATCTAAGTTCTTTGGATTTCCCTCCTAGTCTTTCTTGCGCTGGGTCTATGTTTCGCAATTATACATCAAAACTAGTATATAAGATCGGTAGATCGCTTGTTAGCACTTGACCGATATTTTACTATTCCATAAAAGGCCTCTGATGACCCTGTAATATTTTCCTCCTACTTGGGTTCTGTTGCTATATTCTTCATAAATGAAACCATTGGTTATTGCTATACTTTCACGGATATAATTAGAACAATCGTTTAACAGAGAGTGCAAAAGTGGAACAAAATTTAACACTCTGGCCTTGCGTTCGGGAGGACGCCGGTTCGAATCCCCGCCTGGCCAACAAGATTTGGGTTTTCAATGGTTTCCATAAATTACTCCAGGGGAATGCGGAGATGGTTGCTTCAAACGGCAGAATTCCTTCCAGTTCCTCACCCATAGTACTTTCCCGCCTCTAATTACCTCGACGTCGACGAGGCGTAAAGTTATACCTCCAAAAAATAAATATAATTCGGGAGGACAAGGAGAGACTTTGATATAAGTGTATGTTTAAGCTAGATGGAACAATGTGTGTTATTGTGTAAGATATCGATGTAACATTCCGCCTTGGTTGCAGGTGATTAAATGATGAGAGCCGTGGAAATGATAGTCTCGTTTATGTGAAACGTCCAACAGCAAACTCGGTCGCAATGGCCGTAAGCAATCTTCTGGTCCTTTTCCAGAGATTATTTCAGGAAATCATGAAAATATTACAGCAGTGAGGATACAAAGTGTGCAAAAGGGCTTCTACAGTCGAACAGGAAGAGTTAATTAGTTCACACACCACTTAAGTGGTGAAGAAGCCATGAGATCTTTACATAAATGCAATTTTCTATACTACCATTTCCGTTGGAGCTAAAGCGAACTCACTTGATAATTTAAGGGCAATTAAAGAATGTCCTGAAATTCAACATGCGCTACAAGGGGATGCTGTTCAGAGATTCTTCAGTGTGAAAGGAATGTTGGCTTACAGTTAACTTCTGGTAGCATCACCGTCCACGAACTGAATGAAAGTAAGATTGTGATACTATACCGTTAGCGGATATTACAGTAATGTTGAATGTAAACACCTAAAACGCGTTAGTTCTGAAGTAAGGCTTGCATACGTAATTGAAAAATAAAAATATTATCGGACAAAGTACTCACAACTGCTATTTACATCTGAAATTTTCTTTCATTTCACTGGACAAGACAAGGATTATGAACATATCACAATGCGTTATATCTTACTGTGCTTAACTTTTTGTTCTGTTTACTGAACCCTTGTATTTATTTCCAGATAGCTTCACTGTTCTTCTCTGAATACTGATTAGGATTTGTTGACTTCCTGTTGTTAACTCGATTAATAGTTTCACGTTTAGTTGTGTATCGGCCATTTTGATATGCGAGTGTTCTTAATTTACTTTGTTCATATTAGTGGCATTTGTTTTAGATTATTTCATTCATTTAACGGGTTATAACTTTGCTCCTGCGCTCGCATATGTATATATATATATATATATATATATGTGTGTGTGTGTGTGTCGAAACCAAATGGCGTTGCCATAAAGCCACACGAACGCCAGCGGGAGGACAGACGGCAAACCACGGGCAGTTCCTGATCACTTTTCCAGAGGGAATGAGACGTGGGTAAAGGCCAGAGATGAATTATTGCTGCTCTTGAAACTGAGTGTGGACTGAGAAATGTTAATCCTTGTCCACGTTATAAATTGAAACAGAGTGTAATTTTAATTAATTAAATTCAACGTCGACGTCGAACATTCACATGGTTATTACTTAGTTTGCGTTTATCTATCTGTCTACGTTATTTTCAACGAATATTTTCCTTGTTTATCTCAATTTTCTGATACATATATGCATTACAGGTAAAAGAGAAAGTATATCTTCGTTCGCCGAGACGTCTATATGTGATCACCCAGCGTGGTGGGTGAGCGGCAACGTTATGGCTTTGCATTTGGAAAGATGCGGGTTCGAATCCCCTTCCAGGCATCCAGATTTTGATTTTCCATGGTTTTACAAAGTCACTCGAGGCAAATGTCGGCATGCTTCCTTCAAAAGGTCGAAGCCAAACCCTTCCTTTCCCAGCCATGATATCGACATCATCGAGGCATAAAGCCATAAGCAAAAAAAGAAAAAAAGTATGTGATCTGAGAGAATTATCAGTGGACACAGTGATAATATGGGCAGAAGGATAATCTAGAACTGCCTACTAATGACTATAGATTTACAATCAACAAAATATTCAGTTTAATACAACATAAATATTTCTTAACATTGAACACGGAACGTGATTTATACAGGGTGTTACAAAAAGGTACGGCCAAACTTTCAGGAAACATTCCTCACACACAAACAAAGAAAATATGTTATGTGGACATGTGTCCGGAAACGCTTACTTTACATGTTAGAGCTCATTTTAGTTTCGTTAGTATGTACTGTACTTCCTCGATTCACCGCGCTTGTCTAAGCAACCCCGGTACCAAATGTAGAGACTCTTCGTGCTCGTATTGTGGACGGCTGTGATACAATACGCCATTCTCCAGGGCTGCATCAGCGCATCAGGGATTCCATGCGATGGAGGGTGGATGCATGTATCCTCGCTAACGGAGGACATTTTGAACATTTCCTGTAACAAAGTGTTTGAAGTCACGCTGGTACGTTCTGTTGCTGTGTGTTTCCATTCCATGTTTAATGTGATTTGAAGAGAAGTAATAAAATGAGCTCTAACATGGAAAGTAAGCGTTTCCGGACACATGTCCACATAACATATTTACTTTGTTTGTGTGTGAGGAATGTTTCCTGAAAGTTTGGCCGTACCTTTTTGTAACACCCTGTATAGTATAGGTGCAATGTGTCTCTGTTGTTTCATAGTGCCACGTTATTGCCTGATTCAACAACTCTTCTCTCCCTTGCCTACCATCGCCAGGGCTTGTTAATAAATAAACTCTTGCGCTATCAGACGGAGACAGTAGAAGTTATTCTCTGGTTGTCAATGGCGATACTTCATCTCTGGAGTATATATATATTAGATAATATTTGTGCAACTTATCCTACAGATTACGAACATCCCCGATTTCCTATGCCAATACGGTAATTTTTTTAATTTTCGTCATTAGGAAATAATAGTAATTATTCTATAGTCGATAACAGTTAGATTCGAGGAATCAAGATTTATAACTGCGTCTGTGTAAAAAGTTGCGTAAAATTATGCGTTTTGAGATTGGCTGCTGCTGTTAAGATAGCATTCATGCCATCTCTGCATTGTTAACTTTTATTAAAATGAATAAACGTGTTTTAAGATAAGTTAGTAACGGGAGTTTTCATTTCTGTACAGTTACTAGTACTTATGACAGCTGGAACGATTTAATTTACAATAATAATTGTTTGTAGAGTTTCGGCAAGACGACTAATAGGCAAATCGAGTACTGTACATGCTAGTGTTTAAGATAGAAAGAACTAAACGGTAGTGGACTAGGAGGAATCATGGATGGATAGATGTTACCTATATTTGAAAACTGTTACAAACAATGATGATAAACCTCAGCGTAGACATTTGTTTCCTTAAGTTCTCTTTTTTTATGCAGACCCCATTTAAAAGTTTCTTTATTCTCTTTATTGCTTTTTAAGTCTTTCTATTGCCAGTAAATTTCGGCCATAAAACAAAACACAACGACCTCATGCAGTAGACACCAAACTTTTCCGCACGCTCATGATTGTATGTGGTATACTGTGATGTTAAAATACTCTGTTCTTTAAGTTTGGTACAAAATTTCTGTACCATTCCCCAGTTTAATATAACCAATGACCTCATCGTTTATAAGTAATTAAGACCTAATTTTTTAAAAAAAGTTCTAAATTACTGACCTCTGCAAGACACTGTACAATTCGAATTTTTCATTTCCGTGCAATAATAATACAAATAAAAGGCATCAGTATTTACCTAGTTCATTGGAGGGTGTTACAATGATTACTTGAGACATTCTCGTACCGATATACCGTTTTGATCGTAAAAACGTTTAGTGGCGCCAGGTTGAACACAGCCGGATAAGGATTTGGACAGCCTTCTGCATGCTTACGAGGAAAATGACAGACATTTTAGCAACATTCCGGAACGTGATCGGAACTGTAATTCCCAGCTTAACAGACATGTCGACAAGATAGCAAAAAATGCTTAAAACTCAGCCAATCAGATGTTTATCTAAGTATACGATAACCTGTGGCCCAATGAAACGTGTTTATTACATACGTGTACTGAAACGGTTAAGTACGAATTGTTTGCTATCAGGGCACTATGATGGAAAGACAAGGAAGACGTTCATACCGCGGGCAAGAGTTACATTCGATCTCTGAATACAGCAACATGAAACAACAAACAGGACCCATGACCGACGCGTCAGTTACATGTTTCCTCAAGCAGTGTAAACGCGTCGCCGTATATCTATCGGTATGCACTCCGAGAAACAGACGCAGGCTACCTCTCAGCGTACCTGCTGCCATTTTGAGCAGTTTGTTCAACATGCAGCATTCCATCGCCTCCATCAGTTGACAGAAAATAAAGACGATTATCAAAGCCCTGTCCTAAAACATCCTATTTAATTGCCTTTAATAAGAGTCATACAGACATCATTGTTGCAAATCAATTTTCAAATTAAAAAATTTTAAGCAATGCAACTGATTTGTATTTAAAAAAATTATTTTAATTCTCTTTTTATATTCCGATTTACATTTGATGCTGTCGCAAAAAAATCTGTCATATTCGCTGCTGAATGTTTGATCAGTTCAAGCAGATAGACAAAATTATGAAAATCAGATAATATTATTCGCGAATATGCCTGGAAGACGGTAGCAAAATGACAATGTAGTGTCGAAAGAAGCTGAAAAAATGTCTAAAATACTAAGATCTACAAATGAACAGTATTTGATTATTATTATTACTTTTTACTTATGACTTTACGCCTCGTCAACGTCGAGGTCATTAGAGGCGCGATGGAGTTGGGGACAAGGAACGGGAAGGAATTCGGCCACGGCCTTTTGAAGGAAGCATCCCGGCATTTGCCTGGAGTGATTTGGGGAAACTATGGAAAACCCAAAACTGGATGCCCGGACGTGGATTCGAACCCGCGTCCTCCAGAATGCGGGGCCAGAGGGTTAACCATTCACCCACCACGCTTGGTATTTGGTTATCTCAGTTATTTCTCTGAGTTCCATCTTGTCTTAGCAGTCCAAAAAATTCTATCAAAGATAGCATGGTTCCAATGTGAGTTTTTCATCCCGTTCAGCGTTTATCAACCTGTGGTCCGCAAAGATGGGAAAGGTGGTCTGCAGACGTAATGTTACTATTCATTTGGTTAGTAAATATTAACAGTCTTTGCAATATATAATTAATTTTTAACAGTTCACCTCAAGTTTAATAACTGTCTTTCCTTAACAATTCAAAACATACTTTCACATTTCTTACACGAGATCTAAGTTTCTCTCGGCATTGAGAATTAAAATATTCTCGGGTGACTAGACGAGTGAGTAGGGTGACTTCACCAGAGTGACTTCACAAGAGGATGGCGACAGAGTTCTGATCGCCGAAATATCATGTGAAAACACTCTGCTCACTCGGCTAGTCACCCGAGAAGACAATATTAACTCATATTTATTACTTTATAATCGCACAATTTGACCTAAATATTAATAACATACACCTAAGTAAAATATTAATCCCATATAAATTACTAGTTCCTAGAATTATTTCTGATACTTTACTCGTCCTCGGGTTAAAAATATTTTGAGAAACACTGTTCCAGTTGATTACTTTCATGGAGTCAGCGCAGATATTATAAAACGTGCTGTAGAAACACAAATTCTTCTTCCTTAGGAGTAGTTTGAGGTATGGAGTGATTTTGGAGTGAAATTGGTAACCAGTTAATTGACTCCCACAAAAAAAGAGAGAAATAATAGTGAAAAAGAATTCATAGTGACAAAGTCAATGAATAAAGCGTTTCCCTGCTGAGTATCTGGTGCTTCCAGCGCTTCAACATTGGCCGTTTCACTGAATCAGTAGGTGACTCATTAGGATACTTATTTTTACTAGGGAAAGACACTTTGTGACTGAAAGGATATCTGGGTCATAAGGACTGTGTGACGATGGCAGTTGAGCTGTTAGCTCAAGTTCCAGTCCGGTATGCACTGAGCGTTTACTAATTTCGGTGATGGAACACAGGCGGAACACATTTCCTGCCGCTGACGCAGCACCAGCGGCCAATAGCTATTGTCCACTACTCGATAGCGGCTTCTACCGAAATTGGGCCGTTATTTTTACTTTGAAGGCAAGCGATAAGCGGAGCACACGAATCCTGAACGTTAATCACCGCTTGATGGGCCAACGGACATCAAGGGGCGTCACCCAAACGGGGGCGAGGTGTATTGAACAACCTGAAGTTCAAAGTCATTTTTATTTGTGGCCTTAAATCCTGTCGACATCACGAGGGTCATCGAAGTGTGCAATGAGTGTCGCCATCTTTTTGTGAACCATGTAAAAGTTGTGTAAAACTGTTTTATGTTATTTCGTTTCTATAAAGCATAGGTTCCAAATCTTTTTTGCCATACCACCCCATTTTCGAAAAAAAATTACTCACCACCCGCTTTTCAGAAAAAAACACACTGACTGCCCTTGTTGTAATAAATAATCTCCTTTATTTAAATGAGCAATTCATATATATATATATATATATATATATATATATGGTTTCTCGGAAATGGCTCTAACTATTTGGATATAATTTCATATTTAGATAAATTCTTGCTTTTCAAGTTTATCTGAATAGGCGTCTTCCCTGCAAAAACGCGATTTTGCAACAAAAAAAAAGATCAATTCTTTTATTTGGTATCTTCGAAACGGCTCTAACGCCATCTCGTAGGAGTTTCAAGTACCAGTAAGTCTACTGATGTTAGTCAAGTTTCTCTTTGGTTAGAGTAAGGAACTGTTATATCTTTAAACGAACAATTCTTGTATACTAGTTGATTCGTGCGAATATTTCGCACAGTATCGTGATTAGTCACCGAATGGTAATATAATAATGTGGAAGTAAGTAAATGTAAGTATATTTACTAATGAAAGGTATTTTATTTTGAAAAATAGTAATAAATATCACTTTTATTTCAAATATTCGTTATATTAATTACTACATGTTTAACTGTAAAACATCTAAAAAGTAGATTTTTGCTTTGTCAGATGTGATTTTTTCAAACTTCTTTTAAAACAATATTAGCAGTTATAATGTGTTATTCATTTACATTTTGACCGTATGTGTCTTAAACACAAACATAAATATTACTGAATCTACGAACTCGTGAAAAAGCCATACGAAAAAACAGGTTCTGGTAAATACAAACCTGCGCTTTGAAGCGTCTGACGTGCTTTATTAATGGTCACAGCGAAGGTTACTTTTATTGGAAATTGTTTTCTTATCATTTGAAAAGGCGCGGTTGGCTAGAAGGTATGAGGTTAATGCGAGGTATGAGCATAGTTTTTACGGAGTGAATGAATTTAGCACTTGATGATGTACTCGTCTAAATGAATTAACACTAATCTTGCACCATTAATTAATCCTTGATTAGCATTCAGATGGAAATGGCTCTAGCGATTTGGATGAAATTTCATATGTAGATAACGTTTTGCTTTTCAAGTACTGTATGTAAGAATAATAATAAAAAAAAACAAGCAATTCTCGTATTTGATATCTCGATATCGGCTCTAACCTCATCTCGTAGAAGTTTCAGGTACCAGTAAGCCTGCTGATGTTAGTTAAGCTTCTCTTTGTTTAGAGCAAGGGACTTTAAACTTGAAAATGCCTAAGAAGCCTTAAAAAAAAGTTTAACTTAAATCAAACTTCTCGCAAACTCTAGCATATTGAACAAAAATCAAAAAATTCCGAGCGAAGATTGGTCACCCAGGCACAGTAATTCTTCTTGCTCTAACGTTTTTTGGCTCGTAACCGACTTTTTGAAACAGTGATTCGGTGGCGTCCCTCTTAGATTAAGTGTAAATACAAAATCATTTATATAAAAACAAGCACAGATATCTAAAATTATTTTATTAAAAGATATTAACAATATTCATGCATTGTTCACAGTTCGATTAACAACAAATTATAAAAATTATAGTTGAAAAAAAACATGATTTTGCAGCAATGTGAACTAAAAGGTTAAAAATAATCTTTAAAAAAAAATCTTGTCCATCAGCACTAGGATGTCCTACAATTCAATATAACTTTTTTTGAATAAGCTTCAAATAAGAATTCAGTGACTATAATGTAAAAAAAATAAAGCGTTGGGTGCTCTCTACTTATACATAATGATTCAACCTTTACAATCAGCGAGCGATTTACCTTAAGAATACTGATATCTAGTACGCCACGCTTTTTTTTTACATTAAAGCTAATTTTTTAATCAGTGATTTTATTCTTATTTTAAGCTTATTAAAAAAAAGTATACTGAATTGTGGGACATCCTAGTGCTGTTGGGCAAAATTTTTATAATTAAATATTATTTTTAACCTTTTCTACAGAGGCGTGTAATATAATTTTTTTCAACTATAATTGTATTTACGGACGTAACTGATATTTATGTGTGGATAGTTTTTCTTTGAGGCGGGATGCTATTTATTTATTAGTGTGAGGTCAACTGAAGCTGTAGCTACATATCCAGTATTATAAAACTAAAAAAAGTTTATTTATTACAAGATAAACTGGTAAAATAAAAACACATATACACTACTTAAAAGTTTTTATTCGTCACTCTTATTTTCATAGTTCCAGTTCACAGTACGTTCACACACTAATGAGGGCGGAGACGCACTCCCAGCCCGGCATTTGCCTTTGGCGAATGTGGGAAACCGCCCAAAACCACATTCAGGCTGGTCGGCATAGGGCGTGCCTCGGTGGATGTTGTGTAGACCCGATCCCGTTGTCTTGCTATCTCTCTTCTGTATCCGCTGTTGGTCCACTCCGAGACGCTTGGTGGATGGTGTGTAGACCCGATCCCGTTACGTTGCTATCTCTCTTCTGCATCCTCCGTTGCTCCACTCGCAGTCGGCTGGAGCGTGGGCCTTCCAGCTCGGCCCAGCACGCTCCCCGTCCAGGCTGGACCACGCGTGACCTGGGATCACGCTTGGCAGCCTGGCCGACCCGTGTGCCAGAGCCGAGTGGAGGCATCAGCTGAAACCAAAACACAAAACATCAGTGAGTGTAATCAATAGACAAATTCCTTACCTGGAATCCTCGTGTGTGTATATGCCCTATCAGCAACCAAAAATAAACAAATATCGATATACAACACTGAATATATCAATCACTTTCACACTAGCACTCTGAAGGGAGACACACTGTAATGTCAGCTGATCACACGTATATGCTGTTTTAATACTCGTGACTGAGTATTTCTATAGCAGAGGTCGTGACCTTCCTGCTGTGTGTCCCGTCCGCGTCTGTACTGAGCTCAGGCGCCGCTGCAGGCCTTCTTTTATACCCTATCGACAATGCCTGGGCTTCATTTCCTCGGCAACGCGACATGACCTCATCCAGAATCAATGGTTTCCTTAGTTACGCAAACGTAGAATACTCAGAATATTAGAACGTTATTTTTGGTAAGTGTACAATGATTAGTATTAACTGCATTTTGAATAATTTAACATAAAGAAAATTGCATTATAAAATGTGTTTATACTATAAAAAGCAGGAGTTCGGCAATCTGACCACATTTCAGCAGATTAACCATATTGTGTTTGAACACAGTGTATCATCGCGAGCCAGCCGTAGACCCTATATCTTCGATGCGTTACCAATAAGCTGTCTTCTAGTATTTTATGTCATAATCGTTTTGAGGAGAAGATGCTGAAGTAAGCCTTCTGCGGCTTATGTCCGAATTAAATCACAGTATTTGCACGTGAGTACCTACTTATAATTCGGCAATGTTGCGCCCTGTGGGTAGTACAATTTTTGCAGCAGTAACTGTACACCTACGATGTAAACAACCAGAGATGTAAACATCCAGAGACATTTTGAGATATGAAAGATTGATAGCATAGTTAATTTAGTTCAATTAAAAAATGAGCAGTTAAATAAATATTTGTTTTTATTATATCCTAATAATTGGAGGTAGCCTATTTTACAGCGGTTATTTAATTTATAATTTGTAATTTCGGTATTTAGCGTATATTTATCGTATGTTTGGTATGTTAACGTGAGCAAAGATATGCGCATACCTATTGAATAAATTAACGCATTAACAAGTCTAGACGGGAATTTTACGAACTTTATATGGATACTCAGGACTTGGTACGAACAAACTGAAGTGGCCAGCGTACATAAGACAGATCATTTGGCAAAGCCAACTTAAATACAGGATAGACTTCCAGTTACAGTCTTTTTCACAGTTTAGATTGTACCGTAGCCTGAAAATAAATATAGAAAAAGCGCCAGAGTGGGCAATTCTTAGCGGCATCAACTTAACGAATGTCTAAAGAGATGATATCCTAAGGTCCAGGCCCCATTACACCACACATGGCGGTACAAATTCCAGTTTTAATTTTTTGCAATAAAAATAAAAGTATTCTCTTGTAGACGACTCATCAGATAGCGGGAATGGAAAATTGTTTATTATTTATCTTTCGATTTATGGTGCAATGAAGCCTGGACCACAGTGAAGTCGGCAGTTTGATCGACTTGTAGCGGCATTCACGCTACGTGTCTATACGATTAGAATTTACAGTGATCCAGGGTTCATTTACCAAACATTACGGTTCAAATAACCATTTAATTTTATTTTTTATGCAAAAAATGAAAAATGCTCTTGTAGCCGACTCATCAGGTAGGAAATGGGAAACTTTTTATTATTTATCTTTTTCGATTTATGGTGCAATGAATCCTGGACCACAGTAAAGATTGATGGACTTGTAACGGCATTAACGCTACATGTCTATACAGTTAGAATTTACTGTGGTCCAGGGTTCATTCGCCAAACATTACGGTTCAAATACCTTTTTTTTTTTAAAATAGTTTTTCGTCAACGTTGCTAGTGATGTAGCAAAAGAACATTAAAACGTTAATCCCAAAATAAATTAGTGATTCCAACAGAAAATACTAATTGCTTCATCCATCGTTCTATATTTGTTTATTTTTAAATTTAACAATCTGCTTTCAAATACATTCCTTCAAAACTAACTGATTGCGTTCGTTTAGATCCAAATATACCGCTACAGTTCACCAATAGAGGTACCTAGTGGCAATATGAGAAACTAAATTCTATCATCATTTGCGAATAAAATTCATACCAGAAATTAACTAATATCGTCACGGCTACGAAAAAAATTATAAAATTGTTTATAACATCCTTCTCCCTCAACCCTTTTCCCTACTAATAACACAGACTTGGACAAAAATTGGGAATCTCTCACGGCTTCCTTGATAGTTCACTCACGGCTATGATGAAAATGTACAATATCTTTTTCACTGCTTCCTTGATTAAATAGATGTATTATATCTCTGGTTGTTTACATCGTAGGTGTATAGTTACTGCTGCAAAAATTGTACTACCCACAGGGCACAACATTACCTATAATTCCCTTACCAGATTGGTGTAACAGCTTCGTCTTAAGTAATTCGGGACGCGTTTTCAAACTCCGGTGCGACTATTCTGATCTCGGTTTTCCAAAATCATTTCAGCAGAATTTCACGTTGGTCCTTCAATAGGAGATGACACAATTCAGTTCCTTGTTTTATCTAGAATCCTTTCCTACCTCCAAAAACTTCGAGGTAACACATTAAGCACTAATTAAAAAATGAAACTTCTTGCCATATTTTCTGAAAAGAACATTCAGTGCTATGGTTTCAGATTTTTTTGTGAGAATTCACACCTCACGTGGTTGGTTAGTAACACGAACTCCGTCAATAGACTAGAATTTTAATAGAAATAAACCGTCGTAAATAGCTTTCTTCCATGATTTGAATCTTGAGTATTTATTGCTGGTTTTAAGAAATTTATATGTCAACGCGCCCTAAAGCAACAACAACCACAACGAAATTTATAGAACTATCACCATAGCTCCCGGGTACATAAATCATATTTAGGTCGCAAAATGTGACTTCTTCCAAATTACTTTATTTTTAAAATTATTTAGTTAAATGAAAAAAAATATTTACAATTAGTTGTGAATACGACTTTGATCAAACTGTGGATCACAAAAATTCTTAAAACATCAGAGTATCCCACCATTAAGAAATAATTCTAATGAATTGTGTCTGAAAGTTATATAAATTTGGAAACTGTAATCTAAAGAGAATTAAAAAAGATTAAAATAAATAATAAAATGTATATCTTTATATTTTATTTGAAATTTTGAACACTGTGATATTTGGAATATACGACTTGGGCTCTATCAGCAAAATGATTGTTTACTGTAATCATTTACGGTGATAATCTATTTTTTTAAATATGTTTTTACATCAGACAAGTATGAGCGAACAAGGATGCAAAAAAGTAAAGAAAATTTAAAACATACACACGATGTCCACAAAAAATACTTACCGTTTTTAGGTGAAAAACTTGACAAACTTTTTAAGTCGTTTTCATTATTCAGGTTAGTTACGTTCGATAAGAAAATGATTATTTTCCTAATTTTCTGAATTCCCGGATATGCAATGGTCACATATCATACATATACCAAGTCAGACACTTTCAACAAATATTCCATTCGTGCTGTACCTCAAATTCGTTTCCGTTCTTCGAAGATACGGGGCTCAATGTGGTATAGAACTTTATTGAGTGTAGAACAATACATCAGTCACTGAACAAAAATACGATACGCAGCTAGAAGCGCACTGAAACCAAAATCCTTTGTTTTCATAGAACGACAAAGACCTTTTGGTGTAATAGAATCTACATTTCATCCTGCTATTTAAGCGACTTCAAAAAAAGAGGAGGTTCTCAATTCGATTGTATTTTTTTAAAGTGTATTCAGTGATATCTTGACCAATTATGAACCGATTTAATGATTATTTTAGTGGATAGAGTATACCTTCAAAGTGGTCCCATAAAAATTTCATTGACTATGGGGTGCTAGCTATCAGGAATCTTAAACTTTTGATCACTCGCTATTCGTAAAGGTAGAGTCATTATGTATAAATAGAGAGAATCCCACGCTTTTTTTTTTTTACATTAAAGTTAGCTTTTTTTAATCAGTGACTTTATTCTTATTTTTTGCTTATTCAAAAAAAAAAAAAAAAAAAAAAAAAAATTTATACTGAATTGTGGAACATGCTATTGTTGGACAAATTTTTTACATTTAAGATTATTTTTAACCTTTTAGTTCACATTGCTACAAAAGAGTGTATTTTAGTTTTTTTAGACCATAATTTTATTTTTATCTTTTTTTGTTGACAATGG
This sequence comes from Vandiemenella viatica, assembly GCA_031002005.1. Lineage (NCBI taxonomy): Eukaryota > Metazoa > Arthropoda > Insecta > Orthoptera > Morabidae > Vandiemenella > Vandiemenella viatica. The sequence continues at coordinate 118,717,879 of JARYHS010013631.1, read as the reverse complement.
GAATTTCAGGACATAGATATGAAGTTATTGTATTGTCACCAGTTCTTAATACGTTTGCAAAATTTTAAACAATTCGGAGGTCAAGAAGTGGGTGTAAATTCAAGTTAAATGTTCAATTGCATTCAACTGCTTTTCTATTGTTTCTGTCAAAATAACAAGAATATCAGGATATAACTATGAAATTATTGTGTTGTCATTGGTTCTCAATACATGCGCAAAATTTCAAACAATTCTGACATCTCCAATTGGGTTAAAATTCAATTCCAAAATTCCATCACATTCAATAATTTTTCTATTGTTACTCTTAAAGTAATAAAAATAGTCAGAAGTTGCTATGGAATTATTTTTACTGTCACTGGGTTTTAATAATTGTGCGAAATTTCAAACAACTCGGACGTCTGGAAGTGGGTGAAAATCGAAATGAAAGATTCCGTTACATTCATTCATACATACGTACATTCATTCATAGCGTGTAAAAAAAGAGGACTGAGACCAATGACACCAACTTGTCGATATTTGGTGCCTTACTTGTCATTAGCAATCTTGAATCGCCGCATTCCACTATTGACAATCTACTTCTTTTCTTAGGTAATAAAGTGCTAATTACGCTAAATTCTCTTTTCTACATATGATCCTGGGAATGCAATTAAAAACTTCTAGGATGCAGCCCTTCTTTTTCTTCTTCTCGTGTTGATGACAGCATCAATTATGAGGCAGTTTTTCCGCCAATGCGATGGCTTTGTCAGTAGTTGATTGGAGGTCTAATTGGCATACATTCATTCGGATTTGTGAACAAGACAACAGATGTACCATGGTTTCTCTCCTTACACGAACATGTGGTATCTGGCTGATCTCCCAGGTATCACCCTGAGGCATGGGTATCTTTGGAACGATTAACTCCAACTCGAAGCCTATTTAGTGACTTCCATATGGGCAATGGTTGTTCGGACCCAGGTGGTAGATCATCTTTTGCCTTGATCCACTCGACATCATGTTGCACTTTCTTCTCCCAATCCAATAGATGCCCTTAAAGTTGGATATGACACTTGAAGGTAGGGGGGGGGGGCGGTGGTTGATTCTCAACGCTCCCTAAATTTGCCTTGGACAAGAAACGACCCATATGATCTGTTCAACGCCCACGGGTGGGTAGTACCACCCCCGTTGGGAACCACTGGTGTAAAGCATAGTTTTGAGCCGTGAAATGATGACAGTTGTATAAAGCCACGTTCACATCTACAGACACCGTACGTGTCAGACATGTATCGGCACAGACAAAAAAACATGATAAGATTCATTATATATTGGCGTATCCACATCTACTGCGCGTGAGTGGGGCATGTCCGAGCAGACACGTTCCCGCACCGGCCAGCATTGTCGGAAAGAATGTTTTGTCTGTGCCGGCACGTGTCTGAGGGTGTTGTAACGTACCCTTGTATTGCTCCTTTTATTTTGTAGAGAACACATGTGAGTGTTACTTTATCATACTTTTAAATTAACACTTTTTCTTATATTTCCTGCACCAGACCAGTACATAAGGTTTTTTATTATTCCTTCTTTGTCCGTTGCTGGTTTTATTTCGATACTCACGCTGTAAATCAAATTATTATTATCAAATTCTTACCATACAAACTTTAAATCAACTCCTTTGCCTATATCTATATTTCAATCTCAATATCAAATAAAACACTTTCTACTTATCTCATAATTCCTATATTTTCTATTAAACAAACAATTATCATTTCCAAACTCATATTCCATTATCTTTATCTAAAACCCTAAACCTTCTGCCCTCAGGCTAATATTTTCCTCTTCTTAATCCCGCCAGGATTCTTGTGGCTTCTCCATCTAGCCATTCTGTTTCATCTCTTCTCTTAAAACATGTTCTTTCCAAAACCAACTCGCCCTCTTCCTTTCAAATCTTTTCTTCAACTCTATCTCGATTGTTCTTTATTTTCCAGAGATCTCGTTATATTCATCTTGACATGCTTTGACCTTGGAACTTAAAATTCAGAGTTAGTAACTTATATACAATTACAATTATTAAATAAAATATAGCTTATAGCTTTTTTAATGTCAAAATCACAAAATGTGATTTGTGTGCCTCACAGTGTCCGTGTGGTTAGTATGAACACTACAACGTAACAGCACAGACAGCGTCCTACGTGATCTAATTAAATAAGACGAACAACGAAAAATTAATTGAATTAGTTAGAGACTATAAATTTCTATACGACATGAGTGACAAAAGATAGTGACGGTAAACGGACAGATGTCGAATGGAAGGAAATAGCAAAAAAGTTCCAAATACGAGGTATTTATGAAAATAATTATTAAAATTTGATTACATTGCTTCTGCAGATGACTCAAAATACAGAGCAACTTTGACGCTGACATAAATAGCGGTAGTTTGACTACTCCCGCCTTGCCTTGATAATTTACTTAAATTACAAAAGGTTGTATTTTCACTTAAATGGGTATGTTTATATTTTATGAAGTTGTGTAGAATGCATGTTGTCAATATTATTTTATCAGCATTTTGATGTTTGAGCTGGATTTTTCTGTTGTACAAAAGGTACTTCTGAATAACCCGATTCTTCTTCTTCCAGCAAAACTGCAACTGCAACTAGTTCTTCCATTGAAAAAATTCGGAACATTTTATAAGTAGATACATGCGTTCACCTATTTGTTTATCTGCTGTAGACAACGTATGTCTGACAGTGTACTGCTGTAGACAACGTATGTCTGACTCGTGACGTGCTGGACACGCTACGTGCTGGTAAATGTGAACCAGGCTTAATCCGCTTAGATGACTGCGGAAAGCCAACTTATATCCTTTGTCGGCATGGAGAGCACTATGAGGCCAAGACTTGTTAGCATATGTGGCTATCTCCTCTTGTAGATGTTGTTTTGTTTTAGGGCGCGTCGACAGCGGGGTCATTAGCGCCCTATCCTCTTGTAGAGAATGGTAGTGGTTCATCAGGTTTGGCCAAATTGCTGGGAAATATTCTATACGTTCCTGGCACTTGCGATCGGGTTGTAATTGTGAATTATAGAGTAAGTAAATAAATCACTTCTATCTCCGTTGGTTCTGGCTGTGGTGACATAGTAAAGGTGTGCCTGATACACGACTAGCTTGATCGAGTCCCGCTGACTAAAGACAGCAGGTCTGGAGAGGAGATGGTCCACTATTGTTTATCACAAGAGTGTGTACGAAAGACCTGAGTTTAATACCAAACCTTCATTTGTATGGAATTTGGGCATACGACACTGCCGATTTCGATTGAACAGTATGCCTGAAGGGACCACTACCAGGTTTCAGTCCCTTCATTCATTTCTCTTTCATTAAAATGCAAGTCGCACATTAGATTGAACACACACATCACAGTAATCCACATAAATAGTAACACTCACAAACACTTCCATACAGGTGACTTGCCATGAAGGAACAAATCTCTCCAAGCCAGATACCTACTCCTGGATGGTGGGCAATCATCAATATGAAATAAATGACGCTCGGGCGACTGAGCTGATAATTGACAAATGATGTATTCAAATCACCGTTGTTAAACCGTCTGGAGAAGAAAACAAAGTTTCTCGTTGGAAACTATATCTGTCAAAAAAGTTGTTTTTACCAATTATTGGTGAGAAATTCCCATAAGAGAATAGAAAAGTTTTTGAGACTGTGGGAGAGAAAGGGGGAATGGGAGCCTATGGGTAATAGGAGCCTGTCCCGAATAATTTGAATAACGCGCGCCAGAAACCTGCGAGTTTTGTTGAAGCCTTCGTAGAGGGTATCGTTCTTCCTTATAACAAGCAAAACAGACGACACAGTATGTTTTCGGTTGTCCGATTGTAATTTTTGCTGCTATTATCTTTAACAAGTGGTTTGATATATTGCTTATAAAGTTATCTTAATATCTTGTAATGAAGTTTACCGGACACAATGTAAAACGGTAGGGAAAAATTATATTATATATTTGTTTAATTTATTTTATTTAATTTAATTGCAATGGAGCACAGGCTCTGGTGGCTATTTCCCTACACACCCATCTTCCCCCTATCCTGCACCCACCTACATTTGCCCTCTACAAATTTTATCTTTAAATTCTTTCAAAGTTTTCGGTAAATTATTCATCATTTCTCTTCGTAACTCATTCCAATCCCTGAAACCCTTACCTAAAAAAAAGAATCTTCCCACACCCTTGTGCCTGAAATCGAGTGCCAGCTTGTGGTCATGGTCATTTTTTCCCTTCCATGCACTACTTTTCATACCTATTGCAATATCGTTCTATGCCTCATCGCCCGTATATGCCCTGTACACTCCCATGGCCCTCCTCATCCTCCTCCTGTCTTGCAATGAATCCCATTCCAGCTCCTTTATCATATCCGTCACTGATTGCATTCTGCGATAATTTCCAGAAACAAATCTAGCAGCTGTTTTTTGCACCCTCTCCAACTCCTGTATTTGATACGTAAAATGAGGGTCCCATACTACACTACCATATTCGAGCAATGGTCTGACCAAAGTTTTGTAACCCAATTCCTGTACTTCTCCCGTACATCCTCATCACTCTCTCCAACAAGTGCAGAAATTTAAAACCTTTTCCTACCACCTGTCCAATGTGTCCTGCCCAGTTAAGCTTCTTATCAAATGTAATGCCAAGATATTTACATTTCAAGTCTTCAGCAAACAATTCTTTCCCCACCTTATATTGATAATTAACCTTTTGTTTTTTATTTGTGTATCTAATAAGCTGACTCTTCTTTGCATTTATCTTCATTCCATATTTACCAACCAAATTAGATATCCTGTCCAGATGACCCTGCAACTGTTTACAATCCTCTACCGTTTTGATTCTTTTATACAGCATTATGCCATCTGCAAACAATCTAATTTCAGATAGTAAACAATCAACACAATTATTCATTAGAATAATGAATAGCAATGGTTCCAATACGCTACCCTGTGACACCCATTTTTACTTCCACTTCTTTTGATACTACATTTCCTACCCTAACTTTCTGTTTTCTACCTTTTAAAAATTCTTCTACCCAGCAAATCACTTTCTCATCCATTCCAATGGTTTTTACCTTATTTTCTACCATTTTATGGCTTTACATTTTTACAGTAGCGTTAACATGTGGGCTAATGAGAGCCATGAGCAAGGGGAAATTGGAGCTTAGCTCTGATTACCCCATAATCTTCTCTACACCAAAATTAGGCCACCATTCCCCCCCCCCTCCAAAAATGCTCGTAAAAAAGCATTTGAAGATTTTTACTGATTCACCCTTAAGAAAACTCTATGAAGAAACGGAAAAACGAAAGAAAGAGAAGACGGAAGGTAATAATGGTGAAAAAAAGGAAGGAAATGGTGAATGCAAGGATGGGAAGACCACCTAATTAGGGCTACAAGCCGTTTGTCAAATCTTCATCGATTTTAATTAGCGATGAAAGACATGGTTCCTGTATATATATAAAAAAAAACCATTTGTTTGCTTTGCTTCACAGAAGTAGAATCAAACAACACTCCCATGTCTTTTGAAGTGTGTAAAAATGTAGCACATCTGGACTGTGCAGTTTGTGATGATGAACCGTGCTTGATTTGTAAATTTTGTGATAGGAAACGATAATGTATTTGTAATGTACAAAAAGTAAATGATTAATTTGTACACCCACAAGAGAGAAAATAATTGTATTAATTTTCGATTTTTTCAAGAAAACTCAAGTTCTGTCGATATTATGGACTAATTCGGCTGTGGCTCCCATTACCATATGAGGGGCTCCCACAACCCAGTTGACAAGGTAATGAGAGCCATTCGAGTCAATTTGGTTTTTATTTTCTCATTAGTGAAGTGTCCGTTTTCATTATGTTTTACATAGTCCATGGGTTAAATATAACAGAATCTATTTTTTTTAATCGTTTCTAAGACACACTTATTTCACTTTTTCGTTAGTAGGCCCCTATTTCCCCGTTTTTCCCTATATTTAGAGTTTCCACTCATAACAACACACAAGTTTTAGATTGTTGCGTTGTCGACTCTATTTTAATGTCAGACTTCGGCTTATCCGATGAACTGTCTCTTATTCTGAAGAATTATTGTAGCAATGTGATTCATTTTTCGTATAGTGCTACGAGTTGACGCTAAAATGTATTCTAGGTCTTAACTTCTTTTTATGCGCAAAAGTCTTTACAAATAGCAAGGCAAAAAATTTACCCTCTTAGATGTATCTCTGTCCTCCGCACAGCCTGAAAGACATTATTTATCATTTCAATTTTGTTTTGGTTTCTTTGTTCTGGTACAAGGACCATTTTTAAATCAACAGAAACATAATGTATTCCCGTGCTTTAATTTATTAACCACGTTGTTGGTTTGCCCTAAAACCATACAAACAACAACAAAATTAGCTGAAAATACACAGTAGAGCGTCGATTATCCGTACTAATTGCGAACGGGGGTGGTTCGGAGTATTGATTTATTCGGATTTTCGATTTGTATAGTTCCTGTTTATATAGTTTTTACTTTGCCTTTAAAATTACATATCCCAAGCAAAAGAAGTCTCTTATTTTCTATTTCCTTCTGTTTCATTTTAGAAGATGAACATGATGCTGTTATAGGCGTGTTATGTTGGTCCAAGATACTAAAGTCAACAAAACTCACTGACACAGCAAATCAATAACAAAGGAGCAGGACGAACGCCGGTATCAGATTTCCAAAAGAAACTCAAAACTGCCTGCACATAGAAAGAATTGTTGTCGCGTCGCGGTTACAACGAACATCCAGCATCAAAGCCAGTGTCTTGTTTGTCACGAGGATATTGGATAAAACAATAACAAACGCAAGGTGCAAAACTCGTCGTTAATGGAATTTCTGAACAAAACATGTGCAAAGGTGTACCTTACTGTAAATAGAAACAAATTTGACGCTGTAAAACAGTGCAGAATTCGTTAGAAAAAACTTGTTTGGATAATTGACGTTTCGGATGATTAACGTTTGAATTATCGGACATTTACTGTAGAATATGCAAATGAAAAACAGAGTTTTTTTTCCCGATATTTCTACCCTTCTCTTGTAAAAAAAAAAAAAAAAAAAAAAAAAAAAAAAAAAAAAATAACAATGTTCATATTGCCACTCCGCATAAATGCTGTTGAGATTTTTTCTTTTTCTTTTGCCTATGGCTTTACGCCTTGTCGACGTCGAGGCCATTAGAGGCGGGATGGGACTGGGGACAAGGAACGGGAAGGAGTTCGACCATGGCGTTTGGAAAGAAGCACCCCGGCATTCGCCTGGATTGATTTTGGTAAATCATGGAAAACCCAAATCTGGATGCCCGGAAGGGGATTTGAAGCGCTGTCCTCCCGAATGCGAGGCGCTGTTGTGAAGATTTTCCATTTGACACAGGACTTAAGTACACAATAAAATGACTAGAATTTGTACAAATTCACATTCTCTTCACTGTTGAAGGGTGACAAAAATATTTCTAACCAACGGGACTCGAACAATTTAACCGCGGCCCTTATGGAGCGTCCATAAACTACGTGACTCAGTCTAGGGGGTGGAGGGCTTGGGTAGAAAGTTTCTCTTAGCTAAGTGGGGAAGATGTTCCCGAGCCAAGCCAAGTAGTATTTCATTCATATTATTCGTCACAGTTAAAATACGCTACAGAATACACAGCAGCATGTGGATATTTATTTTCGTTATTTGATTATTCCCCTATTATGTAATTTAAGTATCTTATATACTGACAGCGCCGCACTTAAACTCAAATTCTCTTACAGATATTATCCAGGATTTTTTAAAGATAGTGACAGTCCGTAATGTTTTGATGGTTTGAAATAAAGTTGTTTTGACTAATTGTAATTTTGTTCTGTCAAATGAATTTTAGTGCAACTTTAACTGTAGTGCTCGCTTAAATGTTATTTCAAGTTCAAAATGCGGTGTGAAGTGGCGTTGTACAACAAACATCACAAGGCTTATGGAAAATGGTTTTCTCGCGAGTTTTCATCATCTAGTGAGTTATAGAAATCTTTTATGGAGTTCAAAGAATTATTCCCTGGTAATGTAGAAAGAAAAGTAACAGTACTGCAGCAAAATAAAATAAAAATGAAGCTCTTCTTAGTTTTATTTTTTACGTGGTAAGTATAGTTTGTCCTATTTTATCAATTAATGAACAATGATGAATGAGATGTGAGAATGTTTCTAGTAACAGCGCAAGAAAAAAAGGATCCCTGAATATACCCGAGAAAGAGGTTTTTCCCAATATTTGATCATTTGTAGGGATGGCTAGGGTCAAAATTTACTTCAGAACGTTTACAATTATAGAAAAGTACGCAAAATTCGGTTGTGTTCATTATACACGGAATAACCTTAACGACAGTCTGTCAAGAGAAAAGAGTACAAAACGTCTTCTGGAATAGCAGACAGGAGGAGATCGAGGCAAAAGCCACGCCTGAGTACGTGGGGGAGAGGGTATTAAAGGAGGCCAAAATGGAACCACGTGATTATAGGCGCTCCCTAATATCAAGCACAGTGTTTGGTTTCAGTATACTTGTCCGAGAGGCACTGCAGTGTAGAGATGAAGTTAATAACTAAGCTAAGTAATTCATGAAACATATAGTTGGTAATTTCCAATAGTGCAGACTGTAGAGCAGGGGTGGGCAACCCAAATGATCTTGAGGGCCACTTTGGAAATGCGTCATAACTCCGCGGGCCGCATATAAAATCACATATTGTATATTATATTACATGTTCCGAGATGCGCGCGCATTATGAGTTCGCAGAATATAACATAATTATTCCGCGAACTGATAACTGTAAACTCATAAATAAAACAGGCAATATCTGTTATATATTCGCAAAAAAATATTATTTTAAAATCAAAGAAATTTTTTCTCATAATTTCGACAGTTAATTTTGAAATATATGGTTGCACAAATAAAGTATTTTTTTAAAACACATTGGTTTTCACTACATTGGCAATCATAAACTAAGTATAATATGGAAAAGTGTGATGAATCACGCGGGGCGAAAAAATCTTCAAGGCGGCCGCGGGTTGGCCAACAATGCTTATTTTTTATTAATTTTCATGATTGAAAAAAGTTGATAAAATTTATTCGTGCTTCCGAATGTGCAAATTATTTTTCGTGCAAAGCTCTCAGCTTTGGATATTTTTCTTCGGAAAGGTATGTTCTGTATCTGAAATTTCTGAATCTCTCGCGGGCCGGATTGAAGCTGGTGGAGGGCCGGATCCGGCCCGGGGGCCGGGGGTTGCCCATATATGCTGTAGAGTATCAAACACAGAGTGGCTAAGAGATGGTATAAGGAAATTCCTGCTTTAAAAAGCTGATTATGTGGAACACATTTCCCCAAACCGAGCGTTCTTTGCTACGGTGAGATGAAACCATTCTTTTTGTCTTAGGAAATGTTTATTGTTTGAGGGTTTTTCCAATTTCCTATACGTGTTGAAATACTTTTTATCTAATGTTGGGCTCAACTAATGACGTTGTTAGCATTTATTTGGGAACGGCACACTTGTGTTTGGTATTTCAAAATGATTATTTCTGCTTTCAAACCTGAAAAAATTTAGGATTTTTTTTTTTTTAACTTCCTATTGTTACAGGGAAGATTAGCAGCCGTTATCAAAAATTAACACCATTCTTTAAAAAGGAAGTTGTTTTAAGGTTGATTGGAAAAGAAGGTATTAGCCTTTTGACGCATTATCCCGCTCGAAAAAGAACCATGAAAATAAAAGGTGTTGATTGTGACTGCTCGACTCCGTTCGTCTGAAGCCGCGCTGTGGCCAGGTCCTCGTGCCATCAACGTAATTGCACCCCTCAGAGGTAAACGCAGTCCTCTGGTTGCGACAAGTACCTTGCGGAGACGGTCACCGCTTTCATGGTAATTACACATCCCTACGGCGACGGTTTTAGACCTTTGCCCGTAGCCCGCCAGAAAAAAAAAAAACGAAACGGTGACAATGGAGGAAAAGTCATTTCCGAGCTATTTTTGCGTCACTGGCAATTACAGCGGTTAAATATATGCTACTGCGACATGATGAGAAAATCAGACTGCTGAAGTGATCCGTCTTTGAAGTAAGTATCAATTGTAAAAACAGATGAACTACATTATAGAAGGAACAGCCCTCCAGTTATCCCATCATATCGGTTGCTGATATGAAGCAGTTGAACAGGGATTCACTGCATGCAATACACGAGACAAAATATGTTCCTCATAAGGCTTGAATTACTGGGCGAAGAATTAAGAACACTGTGTGGAAGGGAACAGGGAAACATAATCATAATTAGCAGCTTGGTATTTCATTGGAAAAGAAGAAGGAAATTATAGTGACGAATAAATTATAGCGAGGACAATACGACTCGAAGAGTAAGGTGATTTAAAACAAAATTGCGGGTAACGCATAAACAAATGAGTAGGTTCATTAGATGGCAATCATAGTCCTGGAAAGAAGTTTTTACTACGACGAAACAAGTGAACTGACAACTTACACTCAAAATAAATCTACAGTTGCTGAATACGTTTAGTAACGTCCTTCGTATAGAATGGTACTATCTTCAATCTATTTGGTATTATATTAAACCAAGCCTCGTTTTGCCTACAGCCGACATGGATGTTTAAACAATAAAAGTTTACGCAAAGATTTAAACTTTAAAGGATAATCAAAAAAAAAAAAATACACACACAAACAAATTACTAAAGCCTTGTCCACTCCTGTGGACAAATCGCGCAACTTGCGACTTATTGCGCAGCATTTTGCATTGTAGACGTGTAGTTTAATCAAATATTTCGATACCATGTAGTGTCTATGGGAATTGCTTTCGAATGAATATAAATATAGAGACAAAGTGGAATGAATAACATCGCCGAAAAACTTAGCTCTTGCCGGCGTGGAAAAAATATTCATAGTTCAAAGACTCAGTTTTACCGACGACGTAGAAAAGTTATAGAGATAAGAAAAAGTGGTTCCTCTAAAAGTAAATTCGGCTGGTTTGCCTACATGAATCTATTATTTTTCTTCTAGGATTGGGGTCAAGGGATAGCAGAAACACTGTAAGGAAGATGTTAATAATCGAGAAGTAAATAGTTTTTAAAATGATTTTATTTTCTTACTTTCTACAATAATTTCTAAATGTAATATCAATTTCTAGCTTAAATTTTATTATTTTGACACACATCATCTTTCCGTAGCACTGCTCCTTCAGGAAAAATATAATACGAGTAATAGCAAAATTAATTTCGAATTTCATTTATTCTGCTCTGCATTATTTGTAGATTCGGCAGTAAAAAAAAACGATTGTCATCCTATCTCCTTCTTTAAGAACTGAGAATTAAATTACCATCATCGCCGATGAATCAAATGTGCTACGAGGAGTGAAATTTCTTCTGGTCAAAATGTTCGTCCACAAAAAAATCTTGTAGATAGTTGCATGTCGAAATCAACGCCTCACTTCATCCGGGTCACTCTGAATTTTGGAGACATACTCAATTACTCCTCGTGACAGCAATCTATAATCGTAAATTCTTTCTGTCGATGATGCTTCTGGCGTAAGGCTTCATTTCGAGCGTAGTTGGTAAGAGGTAATGCTCTGAACTCGCATTTGGGAAAACGCAGTTTCGAATCCCATTCCGGATATTCAGAAATCATTCTAGGAAAATGCAGAGATGGCCGAATCATTTCGCGTTCCTTGCACCCATTCTTCTCCTTCTTCTAATGATCTCGACGTCGATGAGGGGAAAGGGGCTTCATTATGGAAGTCGATTGATCAAACGCATTGTCACACACGAAAATGTAAGGAACTGGCTTTGTTCTTCCCGGTAATTGTTCTTCTCCTGTCACCTTCTACTTTTTACTTTCCAACTTTTCACGCAATGTTTTACAATTAAACTTGCCACCATCACAAATGCGGTCATGTTTGCAACGCCCTAATACAAAATGTTGCAGTTCTATCTAGGACTGTTGATAATATATCTATATTATTTTTTGAAAATATCGATATTTATGTGCGATATTTTTAGGACGATATATCGATAGTTTGTTACTGAAATCAGAATATCCGTGTTGATATTTTAAAAAAATAAGTTATCAATTTCCGTTTTCCTCTTAGATACTGTCAATTTACCTTTTGGGAAATACAGAACGATTAACTGTATTGCACGCACAATAAATTTAATCATAGAAACAATTTTAAGAAAAGCCATAATTCTTTAAAGCTGGTTGAACAAATAAAAGCTATTGCAGCATATTTTAAACGCCAAATTAGTGCTTCTAATCTACGATATGGAAAACAGAGGGCCAAACATTAATTCTCATTCAAATCGTTACAATAGTTGGTATTATTACCTGGACGTGATTAATCTTTTTAAATTAGTCTTCAATCGTTCCAAAACAATTGCCATCAAGAACTAGTTATATGTGATGGCTTTTTCACAGCTAATCTTCTTGTTACATAGCTACAGAAGATTTGAAAGCCGAAACATATGTCACAACCACTTCAGCTATAGCACTAAGGAATATAATAATACAAGATATTGAACAGAAAAAACCATCTACTGCTACTGGATTGTCAATACTAAACGGTTTGTTGAAAGGTATTAATGATATATATATATATATTTTTTTTTGCTGTCGTCAGTCTTTCGATTGGTTTGATGCAATCCTCCATCCCTTCCTATCCTTTGCTAACATCTTCATTTCTACATACCCCTTGCCTTTAAAATACAATTTGTTTTTCTAAAGTAATCATCTAAGATCATCGTTTCAAAATATTGCATTTTGGTTCAGCACTAGGATTTTATAATGCAATTATCAAATTTTTCAAAAGACATTACCTTCAATCATAAAAGAAGAGGTAATATTTTCATGTTGAGCACACAAAAGTCTTCGTTTTGCATGGGCTTAAAAAAATGTCAAATGAACTTTCTGGTAAGAGTTTTGGCACAATTACTGCTGTATTAAAACATTATAAAGGGCAGCCGAATGTTTCGATATCATCATAGGTCCAAAATTCTGGATGCTGTCAAAAATTATTTTAACATATTTGAAATCTTCTGTCACATCTATACCATCTGAACGAATTGAATCAACAATTATTCTTCTGGTGTCTAATAATTGCAGTAGTCTACCAACTGAAACTATAACACAACGAATATTTTTTAAGAATAGTTGCTGATAAATATTGCTATATATAACTATCATTTTTTATTAATTATTGCTGAAAGTACAGAGACCTACCGTTTCCATTCATTTGAATTGTGCAATTAATTTACACAGACGGAAAAAAAAAATCCCAACACCAAGAAAGACTTGTGTTAGATAAACGAAATTTGGTAGGCGTGTTTATACATCTGAAAGATGACATCGATTCAAATTTCGCGCTTCGCGCATAAGTGTGGCGCTAGTAGCGCTACTCAGAGCTTGCAAATCAGGTTTGCTTTAAATACGCGCTGTAAAGTTTGTGAACGTTATTTACCGCTGAGATTTGACATAGTGAGTTGATGTTAGCCAAGAATGCCTTTAAGAAGACGAAGAAGCCATTATCAACAGCTCACCGAGTTTGAACGAGGTCGTGTAATAGGGCTACGAGAAGGTGGATTTTCTTTTCGCGATATTGCAGAAAGACTTGGCCGGAATGTATCCACTGTGCATGATTGTTGGGTGCAGTGGTCAAGGGATGGTACTGCCTCAAGAAGACCGGGTTCCGGGAGGCCACGTGGCACTACTGAGAGGGAAGACCGCCGTATTCGGCGTACAGCTGTGGCGCATCGTACTGCGTCTGCGGCAGAAATTCGAGCTGCAGTTGGTACCACAGTGACACAACGAACTGTTAGAAATCGGTTACTTCAAGGACAGCTCCGAGCCAGGCGCCCTGTAGCGTGCATTCCACTGACTACAAGCCATCGCCGTTTGCGACTCCAGTGGTGTCAAGCCAGAGCTCATTGGAGGACGGAGTGGAGATCTGTTGTGTTTTCTGATGAAAGCAGGTTCTGCCTTGGTGCCAGTGATGGCCGAGTGTTGGTCAGAAGGAGGCCAGGGGAACGCCTGCAACCAAACTGTCTGCGGCCTAGACACACTGGACCTACACCTGGAGTCATGGTCTGGGGAGCAATTTCCTATGACAGCAGGAGCACTCTTGTGGTTATACCAAACACACTGACTGCAAATTTGTACGTCAGTCTGGTAATTCAACCTGTAGTGCTGCCATTCATGAACAGCATTCAAGGGGGAGTTTTTCAACAGGATAACGCTCGCCCTCATACCGCTGTTGTCTCGCAACGTGCTCTACAGAGTGTCGACATGTTACCTTGGCCTGCGAGATCACCAGATCTGTCTCCAATTGAACACGTATGGGATATCATTGGACGACAACTCCAGCATCATCCACAGCCAGCACTGACCGTCCCAGTATTGACAGCACAAGTACAACAAGCATGGAACTCCATACCACAAAGTGACATTCGAAACCTGTATGACACAATGCATTCACGTTTGCAGGCTTGCATTCAAAATTCTGGAGGTTACACCGGCTATTAATTTAACAGTATTTCACATTTGAAATGCATTTTCTTGAGCTTAAATTAACCTGTGATCTTGAAAATTTAATCAATTAAACATGTTAACTTGACAAATGCATTGTCCAAATTTCATTACTCTACAATAATTTTTTCTTGGTGTTGGGATTTTTTTTTCCGTCTGTGTACTTAATTAAAAATGTGTAGCTCATTTTTGGACGGAGCCGTCACCGGCATCATTAAAACTATAAAGTACTTCCTATATGACAGATGTCGTACACAGATAATAGTTTTCCCCCAAAATCATAAGAAAAGTCTATAATTTGTCAATTTCCGTTTATCTGTTCCATCGTGGATCCGCTTTCGTCCCTAATTTCTTTGTATGGCAGAAAATTTTAGTTATAAACGGAGCTTAATGAGTCTAACTAATGTGTTAACTTTACTTTGTCCGTCTCCTTACATTAGAGGTTACTGAGATTTATAGACCATATCCCACTACGACGCTCTGTGTTCATAATTCCACAATACTTCCTGTGGTCCTAAATAATTTGGCACACATGTATGGTTTCATCACTATATCATAAGAACAGTTTAATATTGGTGATTTTATATATATTTGTCCAATAGCAACCCCAAACATGAAATGTTTCCTTGCACATTTGTACGTTAATTGTTTTGCTTTTAATGACACTATGTCCCTCAAGTTTCTGTTACGCATAGAGGTCACCACGGTTAAATAAAACATTAAATCTTACCACGTTTCAATATTTAATTTGTAAGTTGTAGTACAACTTGAAAATAATGTGCTAGCAGGAATAGTGGAAGTGAAAATAACAAATAGCTGCTAATATGCAAAAATTAGAAGTAGCAAAGTAAGAAAACTCAGAATAAGCTATCAACATACAAAAAGAAATGAAATACCACAAAAAAAAATCTTGTAAAAAGAGTTAAATGACTTGGCCGCTATGCACGCTATGATAGTTAAACTTCTACCTAAACAAATGCCTCAGCTCTGTTGCTTATCAAACTTGCAAAAACACAAAAACCAAGATTTCCATCGAACATCTTTCTAGTTTTATAAATTGTATTATTTTTTATGAAAATTATGAAAGGTATTATGGCCAGTAAAATTTTTTAAAAACTGTAATCCTCATCATTACCTAAATAAACCATTCTTTTCCGGACAGTGAAAAAATGATTAAGAACAAATCTCACTTCTTTTTATCAGTAAACAGCCTTTTTTTCCAAGATTTGTTTTTATGAGATTGTATTTATGAATATATATAATTATGTAATTTAGCAGAGATAAGACAGCCGACATGGTTGCCGACATCCTGAGTGGAAGAACCAGAAGTAGAAGCATTTATGATAGTATCGGTATATCAAAAAAAATTCCCATATATTGACAGCCGATATTAATACTTTTTAAAATATAGATATATCGAAAACCTTCTATTTTTAAAAATATCAACAGGTCCGGTTCTATCTGTAACTCCAAGTAACATTATACTAAATGTTCCTTTTGTAGTTCAAATCTAACCATCCATTGTCTTCTGGTGCTACAATTTAAACATGTTTACTTTAGTTGAGCCCAGGCAATGAAGAAAGTTTCAATTCCTGCAAATCTCTTCGGCTACAGCTAGTTTCTGTACTCGGCTTCTGTTAATAATATAATAAGTAATATTTTTCATTGTAATAAATCTAACCCTGAAAAGCACCATCTGACGAAAAAAAAAAATTAGAAATAATGAAGAACCGCACAACCTTACAGCCGAATTCAAAACGCTTAATCGATACCCCTGCCCACATGAAGTGCAGACTTTCACGTTTAGAAAGCAGAAAAATGAATGCAGTCGTTATTCAAATCCGAAGTAGTTAAAAAGACGGATGATCATACCATATTTATGAGGTTATTCACAATATAGATTTTTTTTGCTGTCATCATTATCTCCACTTGTTTTTTGCAACCCTCCATCTTCATATCCTGCGCTAACCTTTTCATCTCAACATACCCCTTACAACCAACGTCCCCAATTATCTGCTTCATATATTCTAATCTCTGTCTTCCTCTGCAGTTCTTACCTTCGACTGTTCCCTCCAGTAACAAGTTAACAGATCTTGCATGTCTCAGAATATGACATACCATCCTGTCTCTTCGTTTTGTAAGACTCTTCCACGAACTTCTTTCCTCGTCAATCATTTCCAGAACTTGTTCATTTCGTACTTTATCCGTTCACTTTATTCTCAGCATCCTTCTATAGCACAACATTTCAAATGCTTCAATTTTCTTTCTTTCTGGTCCATGCTTCGCTTCGCTGTCATAAAGTACTGTGCTCCAACATAGAGTTTTATAAAGTTCTTTATGAATCCTGGATCAATATTTGAAACTTCTCTTTGAACACTTATGCCACATTAAAATCTTTCTTTCACTTCCTTTATTCCTTCTTTTACATACAAGTTAAATATTAATGGGGATTGTCTAACACCCTTTATAACTGGCATGTGTGTCTCATGATTCACTATTTTTATAACAGCTACTTGATTCTTATAAACTATTCTTCTATCTCATTTATTTTAGACCAGAATCCTTTAAAATTTTGAACATCTTGCCCCACATAACAATATCAAAAGCTTTTTCTAAATCAACAAAGGCCATACAAGTATCTTTGTTTATCTTGATCCACCCGTCAAGTATTAATCTTAAGGCCAGCATCGCTTCACAGGTATCGCGATTTCTCCTAAACCCAAATTGATCTTCACCTACTATCTCTTCTACTACACCTTCCATTCTTCTCTATATTATTCTGGTCAGTAATTTTGAAGCATGTGATGTCAGACTTATAGTGCGATAATTCTCACATCTGTCAGCTTGTCCTTTCTTCGGAAAGTTGGTACTATTATTAAAATCAGTGGGAATCTCTCCTGTTTCATAATTATTACTTAAGTTTGAATAATCTTTGAGTTCCTTCAGAAGTTTGCAGGAACCTCAACAGTGCCAACTGCCTTATTTGATTTCTAACCATTCAAAGCTCTAAAACATTTTGTAATGAACTTAAGAGACTACATTAATATGTAACAATTATCAGATTTTTTTTTTTTTTTTTTATTTTTTTTTATTTTTTTTTTTTTTACATTTCATTCCTCCCAGCAGAAGGCTGGGAGGCGGGCTGCTGGAGAGTCATAGGGGACTCTTTTCAGCCAATCTACTACTACGGGGAGGGAAGGGGGATGGAAGGTCGGCCGTGGCCTTGTAGGGAACAATCCCAGCATTCGCCTAAGTGTCTGAGGGAAACCACGGAAAACCTCAGACAGGATGGCCGAACCGAGTTTAACCCCGGTCCTCCCGAATGATAGGTAGGAGGCCAATATTGGCCTCCTCCCATCTCGGTCGTAATTATCAGAATGTTATTTAATTCTTTTAAATCCTAATCAGTTAACTTTTCGACTACGAGAAACAACCTCTGCCTGTCTGAATGCAAGAACTACCGCTGGGATTTTGATGGAGATTCGAATATTGTAGGACCCATGGTCCGGGGGGGGGGGGTGAGTAAAACACGGCAAAATAATATCCTAATAATAATACTTAATTAATTTACAATGGAGCACACGCCCCGGTGTCAATTTCCCTACACACCCATCTTCCTACCTTCCTGCACCCACCTACATTTGCCCTCTGCAAATTTTAGCTTTAAATTCTTTCAACGTTTTTGGTAAATTATTCATAATTTCTTTTGGTAACTTATTCCAATCCCTGACACTTTTTCCCAAAAAAGAGATCTTCCTACACCCTTGTACCTGAAAGCGAGTACCAGCTTGTGGTCATAGTCATATTTTCCCTTCCATGAAGTACTTTTAATTCTTACACCAATACCTTTCCACTCCTCTTCACCAATATACGACTTGTACACTCCCATGACCCTCTTCACCCTCCTCCTGTATTCAAATGAAACCCATTCCAGCTCTTTTATCATATCTGTTACCTATTGTATTCTGAGATAATTTCCAGAAACAAATCTAGCAGCCCGTTTTTGCACCTTCTCCAACTCCTGTATTTGATACGCAAAATGTGGGTCCCATTCTAGACTACCATATAAGAGCAATGGTCTGACCAAAGTTTAATAACCCAGTTCCTTTCCTTCTCTCGTACATCCCCTCATCACTCTCTCCAACAACTGCAGAATTTTGAAACCTTTATCAAACACTTCTGTCAATGATTCTGTAAAGCCCTTAAACCCCACATACAAATCTTTGGATGGTGAATGTACAAAATTACATCTCTTTGAAAAAGTGCAAGATGAATAATGCAAGATTTTTGTATTTGTATTTTTCTAATAAGCCTTTTTCGTTAAAATTTGAATAAAAAAGCTTTGTGAACACAATAATTATTCAAAATTATTTTTATTAATCTGTATATAATAACTTAATTTTTTTAATCGTTTTTTGGTTCAATAAATTCTTTCACTTAATTACGGTGCCTAACAAAAAAAGCTAACTGCCCAGAATAGGAGAAGGAAATGAAATTTCAGGGGTTGGGAGTGTGTGTGATGTTGTTTCAGTTATTACAAAATCGAGATAAATATAGGGATTATTTTCTAGAAAATAGTTATATCACAGCAGGGCAACTGAATATTCCTCCGCAAACAACAAAAATGCTCTACAAAATCTTAACGATAGAAACAAAATATACAGATATTAACTGGGGGATTCTGTGATCAAATATTTTTAACAAAAACTTATCCTCATACTACAAGCTCCGTGGTATAAAGTGGTTAATGAGAAAATTGTAACAAAAGAAAAAATTATACCGAATACACTTCCAAGTAACCGACAAGTAACTATGCGGAATGGTCAAATTACTTCTACATTGTTTACAGAGTGGTGATGCATACCAAATATGGATGTGGACAAAGCCCTTTTACAAGTATCACCGATGAATGTAGCCATTGGCTTATTCAGATGTCACGACAGCCTCATGGACAAACAGAACTCGTACACATGGTATTAGGGAGCGTGCATAAACCACGTAGCTCCATTTTGGCCTCCTGTGAACCCCCCTCCCCCCCACGTAGCCCTACGTGGCTTGTGCCTCTACCCCCCCCCCCCCCGTCCCACGTGGCACGTAGCTTTTTTCCCTTTTGATTCCAGAAGACATTTTGTACTGTTTTCTCCTGTCAGACTATTGTACATTACATACGGAGATAATTAACTGAGGGAAATTAAATATTTGTTTGCTGTTTTGAGTTCTGTTCCTCATTTTAACTGTCAAAAATGTTATGAAAGGAAAGCTACGTGGCCTG
Source organism: Vandiemenella viatica (assembly GCA_031002005.1). Lineage (NCBI taxonomy): Eukaryota > Metazoa > Arthropoda > Insecta > Orthoptera > Morabidae > Vandiemenella > Vandiemenella viatica. The sequence goes on along the minus strand of JARYHS010013631.1, from coordinate 118,698,056 downwards.
GCTCGGAACCCCCCTTCCCCCCATGTAGCCCAGCGTAGCCTTTCAGCCAAGCCCTCCCCTCCTCCCCCCTGGACCGAGCCACGTAGTTTGTGCGCGGTCCCTTATGCAAAAAAGTATACTGAATCCTACAGAACAAGACGAAGAATTTTGAAGACTACTTATCGGCAATGAAAATCAAGATGTGGACCATGAAACAAATCAACAAAGTATAAAGAAAAGTATGTAGTCTTTTTGGAAGACGCACTCATTAAGACCATTCGAAAACGAGTTGTACGAGAATCAATAAAAAGATCTTAATTTTATATTGGTGCACATACATCTCTGTTAAGAATTCCCTTAAAGAATTTTTGATTTATTACTGTTATTATTATGACGGACACTACTTGATTCCATGTAGTATAAAAGTAACATTTTTTGAATTAATAAAGGTATACAAAAAAACAAAGAACTGGGTGAAATGAGTCCACTTTTCAATATCATTTTGTACCTCCTTTTGCCTGGATGCATGGACTGATTTGGTTGGGGTGTTATGAAGCCGTTGTATCTTTTCCTGAGGCAAGTTCTCCTACAACTGGTCCTTGATATCATATTGGCAAAGAGACGGAGTTAACATCCGAACTGGTCCCACACATGTTGTATCTGGGGATCTTGCTGGCAACAGGAGTACCTAAGCATCAAGCATACAGTTCATAGAGACATGTGCGGTGTGTGGACGCTCATTGTCCTGTTCAAATATGACATTGTGATATTGTCGCATGAGAAGAAAGACATGATAACGGAGGATGTCGGTGACGTACCGTTATACCGTCACCGTTCCCTCAATCACTATTAGCCGTGACCTCCCTTACCCGAATTGCACCTCTGGCACAGCATGCTGTGTAATGTTAAGTACGCCAGAACCCTTCCGTGGTTCGGACTTCACGTCAAAGTGTTAAACTGTACCCGGTAGGATTACCGGGTTAGGTTGAGGGTATCCATGTCAGATGTGCATGCGCAGCATATAGATACTCTGTCAACCGGCAGCCGAACTACCCTTCGGTGTCTCCTGGCCAACAATGCCATACTTCCTTTCTATCTAACAGTGACCTGAAATCGTACCCAATGGCTGCCCACACCATGACGCCAGGAGTAACACCGCTGTGTCTATCCTAAATATTGGAAGGATGGGGCCTCTCCCCAGGTCACCGCCATACTCGCCGACGACGGTCATTCGAGGTAGTGCAGAATCGCTGAATACAATGAATGACATCGCATCGCGGTCAGCGATAGTCCTGAAGGTGATTACTGAAAAGAAATTCATTTCGGTGGTTTTAATATTGTGTACTATTAAAAAGCCTCTGTCAAAAGAACCGTTGGATCACTTGGATGGCGGATCGCCACTTCAATTCGGACTTACCTTAATTTTTTCCTGAGGAGTTAAAATCCTTACAACAGTTTCACGGTGAATAAAAACTAAGACGCGAGCTCGTACTTTCAAGTTCTTTGCAAATTTGATCCGATTTTGTAGTCACTGAAATAGTATCACAAACCCGTGAAGCTTAATTTAGCTTCCCCCTCCCCTTTGGGGTGCTTCACTTTTTTTGCTAGGCAGTAATATGTATTGTATTATCGTCGTCAATCTTTGAGCAGGGAAAAAAATAAATTTGAAATTTATAAGTTATTTTGTTTTTACGGATATCCTACTCCTGAAACTAAGATTTTTCATTATTTTTTATTGTCAGTTTTAGTATATGTTACTGTCTTTGTATTAACCTACCACCTCCATGCAGATACATTCATTAATTGTTTTCCCATCAAAGATTTATTTTATTTAATGAGAAAATTGAATGATTATAATGTTTTTGTTATTACATATTTCCTTATACTTCAGAGTTTCGTTTCGTTTGAAGCGTCTTCAGGATTTGGTGCTGATAGAGCTTTTAATGAAGAGTATCGCATTTTCAGTACTGTATAAGAAGAATTTCTTATCACTGATTCCCGCTGATGGCTCAACCATGTTGGTAGAAGTTCATCAGTACAAAATACCGTGAAATCCTGAAGAAAATAAACATGTAGTTCAACGGAAATATGGTACTGGATAGTGCAGGAGAATAAACAAATAACGGCAACGACTTTAAGTAAACCTTTTTTTGCAGAAAATTAGCAAAATTATCTGATCAAATTTACCGGATTAGTATGGAGAATGAATGAATGAATGCGAATGCTACATGATAGTTTTGTTCGTAATTAAGATGAATTATTCCTGAAAACGTAAACCAGACTGTTGGACCAAGCGCATTCCCACCTTCGCAAGCGTAATAACCATCTAGCTTACAGTTTCTAACTTTTTTTTTTCAGTCCTCCAGGCGAATTCTTTAGCTTTTCCCCGTTTCTGCTTCGAAAATTGCATGATTCACGAACGAAGAACTCGAAAAGCTCTGACAAAACAAACTTACACGATCGCTAATAGAAGTCAACGCTTACTTTTCATCCTTAGATACTCAACTTTTTTTTTTTTTGCTTATTGCTTTACGCCTCGTCGACATCGAGGTCATTAGAGGCGGGATGGGACTGGGGACAAGGAACGGGAAGGAATTCGGCTATGGCTCTTTTGAAGGAAGCATCCCGGCATTCGCCTGGAGTGATTTGGGAAAACCATGGAAAACCCAAATCTGGATGCCCGGACGAGGATTCGAACCGTCGTCCTCCCGAATGCGAGGCCACAGCGCTAGCCGCTCACCCACCACTATCGGTACTGCTCAACGATGAAATTCCATTAATAACAATTAAGAATACGAGAACTACACTCAACGGCAACTTACTTCAACGCAGAAAACTAAATTCGCAGAAAGATTGTCGTTTCAGTGTTTGCGTTTCGCTAACATAAAGCATTTTAAATTGATGGAATGAGCACAGTGATATTTAAGTGGGTCGCATTAAACAGAGTGCCCGGGCAGTGATGTATGTTTGCGAGATGAATTGCTCCGTAGACACTCGCGTGCTTCCGTAGCCAGCTCGTAATCTTCTGTGCAATTTGTTGGTACATTAGCGTGACTCTGCATTTCATGTACTTGATAATCCACCCAGTAATGACGCAATTTTTGCTCTACTTCCTTGATCATTCGTTCAACTTACTACGACTTTTGTTACTTGAACTCATTCTTAATAGCTACGTTTAGAAAATTTATCCTTTGATTTTGCATATATGCCACCCTGAAGAAATTCCCTCGAATTATGGGCTTTGTTCCCCCACCAACGTTATGGGACGGTAGGGCTTCACACCTGAGTAGCTACTTTCGGTCCCAGTGGTGGATAAATTTCAACATAAATTTTGGCCAGGAGAGGGAAGAGGTGGTGATGCACAACTTTTAATAACAGATTGTGTAGCAAGGCCGAAATTAATTTCAGACAACTTCGCAGTACATGTGGAGTGAGGGGGCTACGACATTGTTTTTGGCGATTTATACCTGAAGGTAAAATTTGATGGTTCCCGTGTGTCGTTAGGAAGAATAGGCTTGAATGGCCCTGCACCTGGTTTCACATTATCTCACATCTCCATACATACAACACAAAACAACATATCATACTTAACAATACCCGTAAGAAACGTCTACATGTATACAAGCACACTTAAACACAGGGATGAAAGAACTAGCCTCCTTATTTTTGTGTCCATACCTGGAATGAATTCTGTTAGGAGAACGACTATCGCAGGTGATGACGCCTATTTGCTTTCTTTATTTTGGTCCAGTGTGCCGTAACTTGACTGCAGCGGATTAGGTAGAAATTCGATTGAATTAAATCATTTAACAGTGCTTAGAAAGCCGCCGTTCACACACACACATACCTTCCTGTTAAAGTAGTTAAGGAAACCAATTTTAATTGGAGGGTTTTATCAATCCAAATCATTATACGCGTGGAGCTGACAGTAATCCTTCAATGCTAAGCGTTCTCTTTGGACGGAAGTAAGCCGTTTTGGTAGAATCCGAGTGCGCGTTCATTGTCCTTATCAAGACTTCGCCTTCACTCTTTTTGTGCATGTGGGCCGCATGTAAGTTAATTAAGATCATTTCGTGATCGTGCGCAGGTGACCGTACACTGAGGTTGACCTCCTTATTAGTATCTTTGTTCTATCGCAGTGAAGGGGAGGTGAAGAGGTCAATGCCAAGCTCCGTCTAACTTTAACTGTCAGAAGAGTATCCTCACCGAAACTGACAACATCACGCTGAATAGACTTGGGGCGGCATTCCGGATGTTCACTTTCGTCGGGGATCGTCCATACCGTAGTCAGACATTACGTAGGTCGCATGTAGCCTCCAAAAGTATCTCATGAAATTAATTTTTTTTTTTTTACAGTTTAACGTCCCTTTTTAACGACGTGGTCTTTAGAGACGGGAAAGGATGGGGGCAAGGAATGGGAAGGAATTCGGCCATGGCCTTTTAAAGGAAGCATCCCGGCATTCACCTGGAGTGATTTGGGGAAACCATGGAAAACCCAAATCTGGATGCCCGGACGGGGATTCGAACCGCCGTCCTCCCGAATTCGAGGCCAGAACGCTATCCGTTACACCACCACGCTCGGTCATGAGATTAAGCCCTCAAGAGTCGAACAGATGAGAATCGCATAAGTCCGCAGTAAGACAATCTATCGACTAAGCTAGACGGTCATTCCAACCTCTAAACATGGATATTAGTAAATAATTTAAGCTGTTCGTAATAAAATAGGTCACACACTGTCTTATAGGCAAATACACACACAAATACAGGGTGTTACAAAAAGGTACGACCAAACTTTCAGGAAACATTCCTCACACACAAACAAAGAAAATATGTTATGTGGACATGTGTCCGGAAACGCTTACTTTCCATGTTAGAGCTCATATTGTGGACGGCTGTGATACAATACGCCATTCTCCAGGGCTGCATCAGCGCATCAGGGATTCCATGCGACGGAGGGTGGATGCATGTATCCTCGTTAACGGAGGACATTTTGAACATTTCCTGTAACAAAGTGTTTGAAGTCACGCTGGTACGTTCTGTTGCTGTGTGTTTCCATTCCATGTTTAATGTGATTTGAAGCGAAGTAATAAAATGAGCTCTAACATGGAAAGTAAGCGTTTCCGGACACATGTCCACATAACATATTTTCTTTGTTTGTGTGTGAGGAATGTTTCCTGAAAGTTTGGCCGTACCTTTTTGTAACACCCTGTATGTGTGGTGTTCATTGTTTTTGCCTATCTCTGGCACGTATGTGGAATTATCATTTTATACTCACAACTTGAAACCTTCTTTGACACACTGGTTGTGTAAATATTAAATCATTTATGGAAGAATGGATGCTATCACGGTGTATCAACAGCATTAAAAGTTCTTGGGCCTCCCGCTGCGGGAGTGCTTCAGTCTGATGGGATATTTCGAAGCCGCTCTCCGACTGTGTGCATGTGACTATGACGTCAGTGGAAACCATTGTCCGGAGTGGGCTATATAAAGGCAGTCACTGCAGGAAACCGACAACAAAAAAGGTTCTACAGGGCCGCACGCACATCGACAAACCTTGGGCAATATGACAACTCACAAGACAAACATAAAAGTCCACTCTCAATACTGACAGGTAATTGAATAAAACACAGAGCAAAAGAAATGACATATCAAAAGTAAAGGTATCCCTCATTCACAGTTGAAGGAAATGTCTACGACAAAACCTTCTATCTTAAACTGCTTAAAAATGAAACAAGCAGTAAATGCTCTGGTGTGTGTATGTGTGAAACCAACTCTTCGCCAGAAGATGAAATCGGAGAGCGGATTCGAAATGTTGCATCACATTGAAGCGCACACCCGGTGGGAGACTCGAGAACTTTTTATACAGTTTTGTTAAACAAGGCTGAGTTGACTCTGACAGACAACTAGAGGCCAAGGAAAAGATGTCTATCGTCGAGTGGCTGATTACACAATCGAGTATCAGTGTTGTTTATAATCGATTTTGGGGCCAAGGGAATTACCTGAGGTTAGTCTTATCCATCTCTACACTACCCACCCGGAGAGTAGGCGAGAAAGAACTGCCCTTCGCACAGAGGGTACTGACCCACGAAGAGAAGCGGCTTCAATCGCCAAAAGTAGTGGCCGTGGTAAACATCACGAACGCAGCGACCCGACGTACTGAGCAGAAGACACCCCTATTCATCTGTCGTGTAACTTTCTTACTAGCGAACGCGATACCCGAAGGAGAATCTAAGGCGGTGCTGTGTTTGACGTTAGCCCCGTGGGCTAAAGACTTTCATTAAGCAGGTGTTCTGAACCATAACAGGTACTGTCGTGTTGCCAAGTCCCACCACATGTCGGAACTTTCATCCGGTCCGTTCGCTCCAAGCATAGGCAGGTTGTGAATGCCAGCAGCAAGGGGTACAGCTTCGTGACCAGTGTTCCATCGAACCAGGCACTTTAGGGATGTGTTGTACCTGACGCTAGCATACAGCGCATATGCTTCATTTCTTTGAGCTTCTGGGACAATCTCTCTTGGTGTATGAAGTAATAGTCCCACCGCTGAATGTAGCTGTTATACAGGGAATTCGCTGCGTCACTAAGCTTCCATTTGCAACCAGGACCGGAAGAACGCCACGTAATGATTCCGGAGATAGGGCACACAAATTCCCTCTCAGCTTGGCATGTAACAGATGGCCCGTACTGGATGCTTCCATACTTCCTAAGCCAAGCTTGGGAAACGCAGCTACTCCGGCTTCCGATTAAAGGGATATACTCTCCCCGCGCACCAACCGTGGGAATTTCGAGAGTGTCTTCAGCACTAGCGTATCTTCGCGGTAAATATCATACCGAATGATTGGTCTTTCTCTCGCCTGTTTTATAATAACCGAAATTAACAGGAAGGGTCTCTTGTGGTAAGGGATCGCTAACCACGTATTCGGCTACCGAACGATTAAATGAAATTTCCGTTTTTACCGGCATACGGGGAGACGGCATCATTCTTCATCAAACGGTAACCTATCGAACTTTCTGTGAACCCTATAACGCCAAATATGGATCAAATTTAAAACCACTCATACACCTGATCTGAACTCTAAACAGATATATATTTTTTAACTGCTTAACGTCTCTTAACAGCGAGGTCTTTAGAGACGGGAAAGGATGGGGGGCAAGGAATGGGAAGGGATTCGGATATGACCTATTGAAGGAAGCATCCCGGCATTTGCCTGGAGTGATTTGGGAAACCATGGAAAACCCAAATCGGGATGCCCGGATGGGGATTCGAACCACCGTCCTCCCGAATGCGAGGCCAGAACGCTATCCGTTACACCACCACGCTCGGTCTATAGTCTGTACAGATATTGAATTTGAAATCAGCGTGTAACGCTTCTGACATGGTGGTCATGCTCTTTTGGGAGTATTCTTCCGAAGGTCACGAAATTGATCTAGAACTTTTGTTCCCCCATCCGACCGAAAAATCACCATCATCAGTGTCGTATGCTCTCATTTCATACGTGCTGTAGAGAAATATTGGATTTAACAAAGGCGTTTGGCACTTCTTTTTTACAACCGGTGCTTGAAGTAGTACCCAGTTTCGAATTCCAGTGTCAGTGCGCAACTTCTGTCACAAGACGAGTATGTTTCCCCATACGCTCTGCAAAATATAATCACTGATATCGTAGACAACGTATAAAATCGATGTTATCGTATTCTGTTTTCAGTTGTTCAAATTCGCCGTTCGCTAGATACCAAGTTCAACGAAAACTTCACTGCAGCGAGTAATGTTTGTTTCGGTTCCCAGAGCTTTATTAGTGGAAGCTAACACAATTATCGAAATGACGGAAGAGGCTCTTTGAGCGTATTACGCCGAGAACGAGACGTCTGTATTCAGAAATGTTTCCTATTAGTCGGTTCAGAGTATGGTTGAGAGAATCACTTAACGAAAAGTGTTTTTAATAATAAAAGGCCGAACTGAAGCTTCTCAGAAGCGTGTTCTCACTCACTCTGGTGAGCATCCAGCTGTGTGGAGAATTTATCTCATGAAATTTCGTCATTCGTAGAACTTCAAATGAGTACAAATGTTGCTGGCTCAGGCGCACCGTTTTTGTGTTCGTGACAAACTCTTTTTGTCTTTTCTGTTGTTAGATGACTAGGCTAACCGTATAAGACAGTGTACCCATCGCTCGCTGCCGAGAATGGAAACGCTATTGTATACGGTAGCTACATTACCAGCAGTATTTCAGTATTAATGTCGCATATATAAGAGAAACGTACCACAAGAGGCAATGTATGGACAATAGGGAGACGTGAAAAAGCATTGCATGCAGTAGTGATTCAGATGACTGTAACCTTGTGAATTGAATGGATGTTAATGATAACTGATTTTACGGGGTAAGCCGCGTTGTTTATTTTACAATCGAGCTTTCGGATGCCATAGATTGTATGCTACGATTTGCTGACGACATTGTGTTATTAGCAGAGGGCTGAGGATATTGAGAAGTTATTGAATGGCATGAACAAAATACTGAAGGAAGATTTTGGACTGAATATAAATCAAAGTAAAACAAAAGTGATGAAATGTAGCAGAAATGACCCCAATACTAGCAGATTAAATATAAAAATAAGATCTGATGCAATAGGAGAAGTGAGTGAGTTCTGTTACTTGGGAAGCAAAATTACAACCGATGGCCGAAGCAGGAATGATGTTAAAAGTAGAATAGCACTAGAAACCTTTTAGTTTCAAATATTGATCTAGGAATTAGAAAGAACTTCTTAAAACTCTATGTGTGGAGCACAGCACTTTACGGTAGCGAAACATGGACTTTAGGAATACCGGAAAGAAAGAAACTTGAAGCATTTGAAATGTGGTGCTACAGAAGAATGCTGAAAATTAGGTGGACAGACAAAGTAAGAAATGAACGAGTTTTAGAAATGATGGGTGAGGAAAGAAGTTTATGGAAGAAGCTTACAGGAAGAAGAGACAGGCTGGTAGGTCATATTTTGAGACATGCTGGATTGGTTAATTTGTTAGTGGAGGGAACAGTCGAAGGTAAGAACTGTAGAGGAAGACAGAGATTAGAATATATGAAGCAGATAATTGAGGACGTGGATTGTAAGGGGTATGTAGAAATGAAGAGGTTAGCACAGGATAGGAAGGGATGGAGGATTGCATAAACCAGTCTAAAGACTGACGACAGCAAAAAAAAAAAAAAAAAGATTGTATTTCTGACGAAAACTGTAGTATGGCAGCCGAAAGCTGAGATTGTCAAATAAACAACGCGGCTTAACCCGTAAAAACCAGTTGTCATTAACAAGTACGCGGCCGCGAAAGCCTGAAAATCGATGTATGGAAGTTTTCACGAAAGAGATGATTAGTAATTCCATCTGTCGTTAAGGCAAAATTACATGTACAATGATCAGCCAAACATTATGTAAAGCAGGATAGGGGATGATCAGTGGCAGGAATCACGATTCTTGTGCTCTGAAACACTTCTGGACGCACCAGAATTATACTCTTCCGTCAGATCTGCCACAGATCACCCCCTATCCTGCTTTACAGAGCAGGAAAGGCCTCCGAACTCCACGTTCTATGATGTGGCGTGGATGTCCACCACATTGTCGCCTTCTCGTGGTTTTCCCCCGTCCTTCAAACACTTTTCACAGAGGCTCCGTACAGTGGCACGCGAACAAGCTGACCAGCCTCTCCGTTTCCGAGATGCTCGTTTCCAGGTGCCGCGCCCATAAACCCGCTGGTCCGTAATTTAAAGGAATTTCGTGAACGATGCGTAGAAATCTGGTGTCAGATACCTCTGGAAGCCTACCAAGGACCTGTAGAATCCATGCTACGCCGACCTGCTGCTGTATTGCTGCGAAAGGTGGACCAATATGCTAGTAAGTAGGTGGTCAAAATGTTTTGGCTGATCAGTGTATAAGCCTAGGCCAGCGACTGAAGTTAAGTGCGAATTTGAGTAATAAAGGAACACCTATGCAAGACCAATAAAGAGGTGTCCTGGCACTCTGTGACTGGACATAAACTTCGCTCATATCAGCCCAAACGACGCAGCTGAGCCTACTAAGTGAAGAGAAATTGGTAGCAAAGCTGTCCATGCTCCCTCGGGAGAAATGTTGCGACGAAGATATAATGATGGATATGTTAACTATTCGGTCGTATCCGAAATTTGTCAGCACTGTGGATTGTCTCTCTTGAATCTTTCCGATATTGGACTGGATTTAATTTATGCCTAGATCATGTCAGCTTTATTAGGTCGAGCCATCTCGTTCCTTGGAAGCCTAGCTTTCTTGTTCCACCAATAGTTCCAACATCTTTGCTTTTGACCACATCACCAGGACAAAGTGAGACCCTCATAGTCTGATGGTCCATCTATCAAGTGACTTGTATCTATATTCGATGCAACACAAGTATAAGTCTTTGTCTCACTATTTAACAGTGCGTTATATCACCTATATTTCCCAGTCTGTAGAGAGTTTGTTTGTTAAATATGTAAAGCGTGGGGAACAGGTAACGGATCCATTACGCTTAATCAATTGTTGAGCAAACGCCACTTCAAATGTTGAGAAAAACTTGATCCATAAAGTGGAGGCGATCAATTATGTTGGAATCACATGTTGTGTCACATGTTTTGGCCTTTCTTGAAGTAAGCCTTGCGACGAACGATGACGTTCTGGTTCATGGATCCCTATGCAATTCTGAATTGGTTTGACGTTCCCCAAATCCTCTTAAAGTTTGTTCCTTTATTTATGGGACACTCTCCATAAGAAAAACAATTCTTCTTCTTCTAGTAAACACTTTGCCTGTATCGGGGCGTAGGCGGTTACCATGAGGGATGTTTATTCCTCCTTGGCAACGTTGAGGAAGATGCCTTTCGCAGACTGATAATGCTCGTAAGTATGGGTGATAGCATAGTGTGCGATCAGTGTAGAGTGTTGTAAATGAGAGATGAAATAACAGACAGCGTGAAACCTGGTATCATCCTTACTTTTCTGCCAAGTTTAATGTTCCTATTCGACAGACGAATCAGCATCGGTGGTGGCGTATCCACTCACGTCATATGCACTAGAGCTGTAGAAGTAACGAGTAATTCAGTACCTGTATGTATTCGTTACTAAACAAATCAGTAATCGTTACTTTCGTATCGATACTTTTGATACAATCGAACACTAGCATGAAGCATCGCATCGAGTCGCGTCGCGTACAGGAGGACTTAGTTCGTACTTACTACTTGGTAAAGTTTAAGTAAATTGTTTATTTAGTAAAATAAGTTTGGATAAAACTTAAAGTAATTAGCACATGGATCTTACGGTAAACCTCTGAATGTACACTTGATTTACTGTAATGAATATTATGTACAAAAGAATAATCTAATTTCAAAACAAACAACTCTTTGCATAAAAAAAAGACTTGACCTTTCACCTGACTGTAATATATCTAGTGAACATATAACTAATGACGGTTATTTTTTAAAGTAGCCTAATCAAAACCCTGCATTGTGATAGTGAATTAGTACTTTGTAAAGTTCAAGTAAATTGTTCATTGAGTAAAGTAAATTTAGGTAAATTGTTCGTACATTTGATTTACTGCACTGAATATTACATACTTTACAGTAATACCTAATATCACAATCGCAGCACACTTAAATCAACTAATTTCGAAACAAACATCTGCTCATTCAATCGCTGGGTGAACCGTTCCAGCTCCCGCATGGCGCATGATAAGTCGTGTTCGTTCGTTTATAGAATCAAACTCATCTATATGACAAATGCGAGTAACGAAATGAATTTGTGAGTAACGATTCGGTACTTCGAGTCAAGCGTCAATCGCGTTGCTCAGTAATGAATATCAAATCAAATTAAATTGCAATGGAGCGCATGGTTCGGTGGCAATTTACCTAAACACCAATTTTTACCCTTTTCTGCATCCACCCACATGTACTCTTTACAAATTTTAATTTTAAATTATTTCAATGTTTTTGGCAAATTATTCACCATTTCTCTTGGTAAATTATTCTAATCCCCGACACCCTTACATAAAATAGAGAATCTTCCTACACCCTTGTGCCTGAAATCGAGTGCCAGCTTGTGGTCATGGTCATCTTTTCCCTTCCATGCATTACTTTCAATTCTTACACCAATATCTTTCCATGCCTCATCACAATATACGCCTTGTACACTCCCATGACCCTCTTCACCCTCCTTCTGTCTTCCAATGGTCCCATTCCAGCTCTTTTATCATATCTGTTACTGATTGCGTTCTGTGATAATTTCCAGAAACAAATCTAGCAGCTCTTCTTTGCACCTTCTCCAACTCCTGATTTGATACTCAAAATATGGGTCCCATGCTACACTACCATATTCAAGCAATGGCCTAACCAAGTTTTGTAACCCAATTCCTTTACTTCTCTCGTACATCCCCTCATCACCCTCTTAACAAATGCAGAATTTTGAAACCTTTTCTTACCTGTCCATGTGATCTGCCCAGTTAAGCTTGTTATCAAATGTAATGCCAAGATATTTACATTTCAAGTCTTCAATAAGCAATTCTTTCCCCACCTTATAATCATAATAAACTTTAGTTTTTTATTTGTGTATCTAATAAGCTGACTCTTCTTTGCATTTATCTTCATCCCATGTTTACCAACCCAACTAGATATCCTGTCCAGATCACCCTGCAACTGTTTACAATCCTCAACCGTTTTGATCCTTTTATATAGCATTATGTCATCTGCAAACAATCTAATTTCTGATAGTAAACAATCAACACAATTATTCATTAGAATAATAAATAGCAATGGTCCCAATACGCTACCCTGTGGCACTCCCATTTTTACTTCCACTTCTTTTGATACCGCATTTCCTACCCTAACTTTCTGTTTTCTACCTTTAAAAATTCTTCTATCCAGCAAATCACTTTCTGATCCACTCCAATAGATTTTACCTTATTTACTACCATTTTATGGCTCACTCTGTCAAAAGCCTTGAAAATCTAGTGCTACACTATCAATTTGACCTCCCTTGTCCATTTCATCGAAATATTTGCATATATCCCACAAAATGAGATTCACATGAATACTTGAAAACCACTTACGCTCCTCACATATATTTCGCTTTGTTACAGCTCTAAAATGCACTGCGCAAAGGTTTGGGATTTAACACAGGACTTTGGTGCACAATCTGGTGATTATGAATTGTGCACCACTATTTCACTTATCCTGCCGGCCGAGTCCTGATGATCAAAGTTTCTTCCACCACTAAGACTTGAACAAATCCCATGACAGCGCCGGAAACCACCATGATACCGCAACCAACTGAGCCAATTGGGTGGACAAGAAAAATATTATTGCTGTGTCCGCGCGGCGGCGGAAATCTCAACACGGCGGACGGGCGGTCGCCCGGAGACGATCAAGCGAGAACAGAAGCAAAATTCAAGATAAGCTGTGCAGAGTTCAAGGAAGAAACCGAACGTACACCGAGACGCGCACTGATCCGAGTCCAATATGCGATGCACAGGGTCCGAAGGGGTAACCGGACGTAAACCGAGATGCGCGCTGGTCAGAATCGAATATGCGATGTACAGAGTCCAAAGGAGTAACCGAACTTAAGCTGAAACGCGCGATGATCGAATTCCGAGATGAGATGCACTGAGAGGCGGTAACGATACTGGATAGCAGAAAGTGGGACCACACGGCTGTATTTGTACTAGGCCAGTCGCTTCTGATTGGCCGTAGCGGAAACACTGCTATGCGGTGGCGCTAGTTGGCCTGTTGCTAGCGCCGTCTATCGGCTGTCCACCTCCATCTCTTCTTCCGGGCATGTGACGATGTCGGGCCGGGAAAACCAGAATTATATTCTATAAAAATAGTAAAACTGGAAATTATATAAGAGTGGAGGCTTTCTCTGCGTTGTATATAGATGAAATTTTCTCGGGAAACTAGCCGAGTGAGAACATTTAAATAGCACTACGTTTGGTGACAATGCGGCAGAGATATGACAGCCAAAAGTCGTGCTTTACAAATGTTCTCACTCTGCTAGTTTCCCGAGAACATTTCATCTACTGCAAAATTCGTTCGACAACGTGTCGAGAACTAGCAGCATTTTCACAGTAGGAAATCGGTGACATAGTAAAATTACGTTTTTAAAGAGTTGCGTAACATGTCCGAAAAAAGATGAAAGTACATTCAACAAGAATGGAGCTCTTTTAAAAAATAACAAACTGTAAATTACGTGTGTAAGTTTTAGAATAAAATGTAGCGTAGATATGAATACCCACCGTAATTACTATTACTCCGCGATTCACTAAAAGTGTGTGGCGGAGAGTGCATTGCACCTATCCGGGAAGGTAATGGTTTGGAAGGGATATACGGGATATGGCAGGAGGCGCCCATGGGCTATTGTTAGGAACCATCCCAGCATTCGCATGGAGCGATCTGGGGAAACCATGGAAAACCCAGATCAAGATGGCCGTAATTGGAATAATCCACAGGGCTGCTTTAATGGTATACCACTATTGGTTAGACGCACACGCACGTTGTGAGCGTAACACTTGTGGAGTCTGTCTCCAGTGTTGAAGACCTCTACGGTAGGCTGCGTTGGCCACAGAGTGAGTAAGCGAGGTGGGCCGTGTGTACAGAGACCCTCCAAAGGCCTGCGGCTCGTCAATTCGTAATGCACCCTTCCTCGGCTGCATTATTTATGGTCGTGACACCGCCTCGAGGCGGCGAAAGCTACGAGGTAACCAGGGATGCGCCAAGACATGCGACGTACATGTTGTCGTATATTACTTATCGGCAAACAGATGGCCCAAATAATAATTTCTTCCAACATTATGCCGCTTTGGTATCCTTCCAGTAGGATAGATAAGACGTTTCTGGGTATCGTTCTGCCATGTATCTCCATCTTGATAATTCTCTTTTTCTATCAGGTTTGCTGATGACTTGTTTTGCTTGTGAAAAGTGTCAAGATACTCAAACGAATGGTAGAGAATTTCGAGAAAGGGTGTAAGAATTTCGGAATGAAAATCAACAGGAAGAGTTCTTTTAATTTTTTTTTTACTTATGGCTTAACGCCTCGTTGACTTCAAGGTCATTAGAGGCAGGATGGGACTAGGGACAAGGAACGGGAAGGAATTCTGCAATGGCCTTTGAAGGAAGCATCCCAGAATTCCCCTGTAGTGATTTGGGGAAACCATGGAAAACACAAATCTGGATGCCCGGACGGGGATACGAACCGGCTTCCTCCCGAATGCGAGGCCTTAATATGAAGAAAACTAAATGTATGATGGTAGAAAGGAGTAAAAAAGAAATGATCACAAAGCTACGATGAGAAATAATTGAACAAGTTCAAATTTCTCTGGAGTAATGTGTGTGGTGATACGAGTTGCAAGAAGGAGGTGAAAACCAGAATCTCAAGGGCAAAAGAA
>JARYHS010013631.1:118650379-118681665 GCA_031002005.1 Vandiemenella viatica | reverse complement strand
TTCGTGAATCAGGAAAGAAGCAGAAACGGGGAAAAGTTTACGAATTCGCCTGGAGGACTGAAAAAAAAAAGTTAGAAACTGTAATCTAGATGGTTATTACGCTTGCGAAGGTGGGAATGCGCTTGTCCCAACAGTCTGGTTTACGTTTTCAGGAATAATTCACCTTAATTACGAACAAAAGTATCGTGTAGCATTCACATTCATTCATCCATTCTCCACATTAATCCGGTAACTTTGATCAGATAGTTTTGCTAATTTTCTGCAAAAAAATATTTACTTAAAGTCGTTGCCGTTATTTGTTTATTATCCTACACTATCCAGTACCATATTTCTGTTGAACTACATGTTTATATTCTTTAGATTTCACGGTATTTTGTACTGATGAACTTCTACCAACACGCTTGAGCCATCAGCGGGAATCAGTGATGCGAAATTCTTCTTACATAGTACTGAAAATGCGATACTCTTCATTAAAAGCTCTATCAGCACCAAATCCTGAAGACGCTTCAAACGAAACGAAACTCTGAAGTGAAAGGAAATACGTAATAACAAAAACATAATAATCATTCAATGTTCTCGTTAAATAAAATAAATCTTTGACGGTAAAACAATTAATGAATGTATCTGCATGGAGTTGGTAGATTAATACAAAGACAGTAACATAGACTAAAACAGACAAATCCAATTAAAATAAACATAGTTCCGCGATATTATCATTATGAATAGTTTCAGGAGTAGGATTTCCGTAAAAAAAAAAAAAAACTTATACATGTCACATTCCTTTTTTTCCCCCTTCTCGAAGATTGACGACGTCAATACAATACATATTACTGCCTAGCAAAAGAAGTGAAGCACCACGAAGGGGAGGAGGAAACTAAGTGAAACTTCATGGGATGCGATTGTATGTGCTGCTATTTCAGTGACTGAATCGCATCAAATTTGCAAAGAATTTGAAAGTACGAGCTCGCGTCTGAGATTTATTCACCGTGAAACTGTTGTAAGGATTTTAACTCCTCATGGAAAAAATTAAAGTCAGTCCGAGTTAAAGTGGCGATTCGCCATCCGTGTGATCCAAAGGTTCTTCTGACAGACGCTTTTAATAGTACACAATATTAAAACCACCGAAATGAGTTTCTGTTCAGTAATCACCTTCAGGACTATCGCTGAACGCAATGCGATGTCATTAATTGTATTCAGCTATTATGCACTACATCGAATGACCATCATCGGCGAGTATAGCGGTGACCTGGGGAGAGTTCCTATCCTTCCAATGTTTCGGGTAGACACAGTGGTGTTACTCCTCGCGTCATGGTATGGGCAGCCATTGGATATCATTTCAGGTCACAGTTAGATAGAAAGGGCGTATGGCATTGTTGGCCGGGAGACCCCGGAGGGTAGTTCGGCTGCCGGTTGACAGAGTATCTATTTGCTGCGCATGCACATCTGACATGGCTACCCTCAACCTAACCCGGTAATCCTACGGGTAAAGGGGACCTACAGTTTAACACTTTGACGTGGAGTCCGAATCACAGAAGCGTTCTGGCGTACTTCACATTACACAGCAAGCTGTGCCAGAGGTGCAAGTCGGGTTAAGGGAGGTCACGGCTGACAGTGATTGAGGGAACGGTGACGGTATAACGGTACGTCACCGACATCCTCCGTCCTCATATCTTTCTTCTCATGCGACAATATCACAATGTCATATTTGAACAGGACAATGAGCGTCCATACACCGCACATGTCTCAATGAACTGTATGCTTGATGCTTAGGTACTCCTGTTGCCAGCAAGATCCCCAGATACAACATGTGTGGGACCAGTTCGGATGTTAACTCAATCTCTTTGCCAATATCTAAGATATCAAGGACCAGTTACAACAGTTGTAGGAGAGCTTGCCTCAGGAAAAGATACAGCGGCTTTATAACACCCTCCCCATCCAAATCAGTGCATGCATCCAGGCAAAAGGGGGTACAAAATGAAATTGAAAAGTGGACTCATATCACCCAGTTCTTTTTTTTTATACCTTTATTAATTCAAAAAATGTTACTTTTATACTACATGGAATCAAGTAGTGTGCGTCATAATAATAACAGTAATAAATCAAAAATTCTTTAAGGGAATTCTTAACAGAGATGTATGTGCACCAATATAAAATTAAGATCTTTTAATTGATTCTCGTACAACTCGTTTTCGAATGGTCTTAATGAGTGCGTCTTCCAAAAAGACTACATACTTTTCTTTATACTTTGTTGATTTGTTTCATGGTCCACATCTTGATTTTCATTGCCGATAAGTAGTCTTCAAAATTCTTCGTCTTGTTCTGTAGGATTCAGTATACTTTTTTGCATAAGGGACCGTGCACAAACTACGTGGCTCGGTCCAGGGGGGAGGGGGGGAGGGCTTGGCTGAAATTCTACGCTGGGCTACTTGAGGGGAAGGGGGGTTCCGAGCCAGGCCACGTAGCTTTCCTTTCATAACATTTTTGACAGTTAAAATGAGGAACAGAACTCAAAACAGCATACAAATATTTACTTTCCCTCAGTTAATTATCTCCGTATGTAATTTACAATAGTCTGACAGGAGAAAACAGTACAAAATGTCTTCTGGAATCAAAAGGGAAAAAAGCTACGTGCCACGTCGGGGAGGAGGGGGGAGTAGAGGCAAAAGCCACGTGGGGGGGTTCACAGGAGGCCAAAATTGAGCTACGTGGTTTATGCACGCTCCCTAATACCATGTGTACGAGTTGTGTTTGTCCATGAGGCTGTCGTGACATCTGAATAAGCCAATGGCTACATTCATCGGTGATACTTGTAAAAGGGCTGCTATAGTATGCTTTGTCCACATCCATATTTGGTATGCATCACCACTCTGTAAACAATGTAGAAGTAATTTGACCATTCCGCAAAGTTACTTGTCGGTTACTTGGACGTGTATTCGGTATAATTTTTCTTTTGTTACAATTTTCTCATTAACCACTTTATACCACGGAGCTTGTAGTATGAAGATAAGTTTTTGTTAAAAATATTTGATCACAGAATCCCCCAGTTAATATCTGTATATTTTGTTTCTATCGTTAAGATTTTGTAGAGCATTTTTGTTGTTTGCGGAGGAATATTCAGTTGCCCTGCTGTGATATAACTATTTTCTAGAAAATAATCCCTAAATTTATCTCGATTTTGTAATAACTGAAATAACATCACACACCCTCCCAACCCCTGAAATTTCATTTCCTTCTCCTCTTCTGGGCAGTTAGCTTTTTTTGTTAGGCACCGTAATTCAGTGAAAGAATTTATTGAACCAAAAAACGATAAAACAAATAATAAGTTATTATATACAGATTAATAAAAATAATTTTGAATAATTATTGTGTTCACAAAGCTTTTTTATTCAAATTTTAACGAAAAAGGCTTATTAGAAAAATACAAATACAAAAATATTGCATTATTCAACTTGCACTTTTTCAAAGAGATGTAATTTTGTACATTCACCATCCAAAGATTTGTATGTGGGGTTTAAGGGCTTTACAGAATCATTGACAGAAGTGTTTGATAAAGGTTTCAAAATTCTGCAGTTGTTGGAGAGAGTGATGAGGGGATGTACGAGAGAAGGAAAGGAACTGGGTTATAAAACTTTGGTCAGACCATTGCTCGTATATGGTAGTCTAGAATGGGACCCACATTTTGGGTATCAAATACAGGAGTTGGAGAGGGAGCAAAAACGGGCTGCTAGATTTGTTTCTGGAAATTATCTCAGAATACAATAGGTAACAGATGGGTTTCATTGGAAAACAGGAGGAGGGTGAAGAGGGTCATGGGAGTATACAAGTCGTATATTGGTGAGGAGGAATGGAAAGATATTGTCGTAAGAATTAAAAGTAATTCATGGAAGGGAAAATATGACTATGACCACAAGCTGGTACTCGATTTCAGGTACAAGGGTGTAGGAAGATCTCTTTTTTGGGAAAAAGTGTCAGGGATTGGAATAAGTTACCAAAAGAAATTATGAATAATTTACCAAAAACGTTGAAAGAATTTAAAGCTAAAATTTGCAGAGGGCAAATGCAGGTGGGTGCAGGAAAGTAGGAAGATGGGTGTATAGGGAAATTGACACCGGGGCGTGTGATCCATTGCAAATTAATTAGTATTATTATAAGGATATTATTTTGCCGTGTTTTACTCCCCCCCACCCCCATCCTCCCCCGGACCATGGGTCCTACAATATTCGAAACTCCATCAAAATCCCAGCGGTAGTTCTTGCATTCAAACAGCCAGAGGTTGCTTCTCGTAGTCGAAAAGTTAACTGATTAGGATTTAAAAGAATTAAAAAACTATCTGGTAAAGTCGAAAGACAATATCCTCCAGCATACTCTGTTCTTTTTTGTTACAGGAAGAACGTGAATGGCTCGGGCGGTGGTAAATTTTACTTATTAATGGAAAACTGTTTAGTTCAGTACAAAATGTTTCAGAGCTTTGAATGGTTGGAAACCAAATAACGCAGTTGGCATTGTTGAGATTCCTGCAAACTTCTGAAGGAACTCAAAGATTATTCAAACTTAAGTAATAATTATGAAACAAGAGAGATTCCTACTGATTTTAATAATAGTACCAACTTTCCGAAGAAAGGACAAGCTGACAGATGTGAGAATTATCGCACTATAAGTCTGACATCATATGCTTCAAAATTACTGACCAGAATAATATAGAGAAGAATAGAAGGTGTAGTAGAAGAGATAGTAGGTGAAGATCAGTTTGGGTTTAGGAGAAATCGCGATACAAGTGAAGCGATGCTGGCCTTAAGATTTATACTTGACGGGTAGATCAAGATAAACAAAGATACTTGTATGGCCTTTGTTGATTTAGAAAAAGCTTTTGATATTGTTATGTGGGGCAAGATGTTCAAAATTTTAAAGGATTCTGGTCTAAAATAAATGAGATAGAAGAATAGTTTATAAGAATCAAGTAGCTGTTATAAAAATAGTGAATCATGAAACACACATGCCAGTTAGAAAGGGTGTTAGACAAGATTGTAGTCTATCCCCATTAATATTTAACTTGTATGTAGAAGAAGGAATAAAGGAAGTGAAAGAAAGATTTTAATGTGGCATAAGTGTTCAAAGAGAAGTTTCAAATATTGATCCAGGATTCATAAAGAACTTTATAAAACTCTATGTTGGAGCACAGTACTTTATGACAGCGAAGCAAAGCATGGACCAGAAAGAAAGAAAATTGAAGCATTTGAAATGTTGTGCTATAGAAGGATACTGAAAATAAAGTGACGGATAAAGTACGAAATGAACAAGTTCTGGAAATGATTGACGAGGAAAGAAGTTCGTGGAAGAGTCTTACAAAAAGAAGAGACAGGATCGTAGGTCATATTCTGAGACATGCAAGATCTGTTAACTTGTTACTGGAGGGAACAGTCGAAGGTAAGAACTGCAGAGGAAGACAGAGATTAGAATATATGAAGCAGATAATTGGGGACGTTGGTTGTAAGGGGTATGTTGAGATGAAAAGGTTAGCGCAGGATATGAAGATGGAGGGTTGCAACAAACAAGTGGAGAGAATGATGACAGCAAAAAAAATCTATATTGTGAATAACCTCATAAATATGGTATGATCATCCGTCTTTTTAACTACTTCGGATTTGAATAACGACTGCATTCATTTTTCTGCTTTCTAAACGTGAAAGTCTGCACTTCATGTGGGCAGGTGTATTGATTAAGCGTTTTGAATTCGGCTGTAAGGTTGTGCGGTTCTTCATTATTTCTAAATTTTTTTTCGTCATGTGGTTCTTTTTCAGGGTTAGATTTATTACAATGAAAAATATTACTTATTATATTATTAACAGAAGCCGAGTACAGAAACTAGCTGTAGCCGAAGAGATTTGCGGGAATTGAAACTTTCTTCATTGTCTGGGCTCAACTAAAGTAAACATGTTTAAATTGTAGCACCAGAACACAATGGAAGGTTAGATTTCAACTACATTTAGAACATTTAGTATAATGTTACTTGGAGTTACATATAGAACCGGAACTGTTAATATTTTTAAAAATAGAAGGTTTTCGATATATCTATATTTTAATATACGTCAATATATGGGAAATTTTTTTGATATACCGATACTATCATAAATGCTTCTACTTCTGGTTCTTCCGCTCAGGATGACGGCAGTCTTATCTCTGCTAAATTACATAATTATATATATTCATAAATACAATCTCATAAAAAAAAATCTTGGAAAAGAAAGGCTGTTTACTGATAAAAAGATGTGAGATTTGTTCTTAATCATTTTTTCAGTCCGGTTTTTTCTGTTTAGGTAATGATGAGTACATTTTTTAATAAATTTTACTGGCCATTATACCTTTTATAATTTTCATAAAAAAAATTTATAAAACTAGAATGATGTTCGATGGAAATCTTGGTTTTTGTGTTTTTGCAAGTTTGATAAGCAACAGAGCTGAGGCATTTGTGTAGATAGAAGTTTAACTATCATAGCGTGTAAAGCGGCCAAGTCATTTAACTCTTTTTACAAGATTTTTTTGTGGTATTTCATTTCTTTTTGTATGTTGATAGCTTATTCTGAGTTGTCTTACTTTGCTACCTCTAATTTTTGCATATTGGCAGCTATTTGTTATTTTCACTTCCACTATTCCTGCTAGCACATTATTTTCAAGTTGTACTACAACTTAAATATTGAAACGTGGTAAGATTTAATGTTTTATTTAACCGTGGTGACCTCTATGCGTAACAGAAACTTGAGGGACATAGTGTCATTAAGAGCAAAACAATTAACGTACAAATGTGCAAGGAAACATTTCATGTTTGGGGTTGCTATTGGACAAATATATATAAAATCGCCAGTATTAAACTTTTCTTATGATTTTGGGGGAAAACTATTATCTGTGTACGACATCTGTGATATAGGAAGTACTTGATAGTTTTAATGATGCCGGTGACGGCTCCGTCCAAAAATGAGTTACACATTTTTAATTAAGTAAATTAATTGTACAATTCAAATGAATGGAAACGGTAGGTCTCTGTACTTTCAGCAATAATTAATAAAAAATAAAGTTATATGTAGCAATATTTATCAGCAACAGTTTTTAAAAAATATTCGTTGTTATATAGTTTCTGCTGGTAGACTACTGCGATTATTAGGCACCAGAAGATTAATTGTTGATGCAATTCGTTCAGATGGTACAGATGTGACAGAAGATTTCAAATATGTTAAAATAATTTTTAATAGCATCCAGAATTTTGGAGCCTTTGATGATATTGAAACATTCGGCTGACCTTTATATTGTTTTAATACAGCAGTCATTGTGCCAAAACTCTTAGCAGAAACTTCATTTGACTTATTTTTGAAGGGCATATAAACAGAAGACGTTTTATGTGCTCAACATGAAAATATTACCTCTCTTTTATGCTAGAAGGTAGTGTCTATAGAAAAATTTGACAATTGCATTAGAAAATTCCATTGCTGAACCGAAATGCAATATTTTGAAATGGGGATCTAAGATGGTTACTTGAGCAAAACAAATTGTATTCTAAAGGCACCAATATATCATTAATACCTTTCAACAAAGCGTTTTGTATTGACAATCCAGCAGTAGTAAATGGTTTGTTCTGTTCTGTTTCTTGTATTATTAAATTCCTTAGTGCTATAGCTAAAGTGGCTGTGACATATGTTTCGCCTTTCAAATCTTCTGTTGCTATGTAACAAGAAGATTAGCTGTGAAAAGTAGAAGGTGACAGGAGAAGAACAATTACCGGGAAGAACAAAGCCAGTTCTTTACATTTTCGTGTGTGACAATGCGTTTGTTCAATCGACTTATATAATGAAGCCCCTTTCCCCTCATCGACGTCGAGATCATTAGAAGCAGGAGAGGAATGGGGGCAAGGAACGCGAAATAATTCGGCCATCTCTGCATTTTCCTAGAATGATTTCTGAATATCCGGACTGGGATTCGAACCTGCGTTTTCCCAAATGCGAGGTAAGAGCGTTACCTCTTACCAACCACGCTCGAGATGAAGCCTTACGCCAGAAGCATCATCGACAGAAAGAATTTATGATTATAGATTGCTGTCACGAGGGGTGATTGAGTAATGAGTATGTCTCCAAAATTCAGAGTGACCCGGATGAAGTGGTTTCGACATGCAACTATCTACAGAATTTTTTATGGACCGATTTTTTGACCAGAAGAAATTTCACTCCTCGTAGCACATTTGATTCATCGGCGATGATGGTAATTTAATTCTCAGGTCTTAAAGAAGGAGATAGGATGACAATCGTCTTTTTTACTGCCGAATCTCCAAATAATGCCGAGCAGAATAAATGAAATTCGAAATTAATTTTGCTATTACTCGTATTATATTTCTCCTGAAGGAGCAGTGCTATGGAAAGATGATGTGTGTCAAAATAATAAAATTTAAGATAGAAATTGATATTACATTTAGAAATTATTGTGGAAAGTATGAAAATAAAATAATTTTAAAAACTATTTACTTCTCGATTATTAACATCTTCCTTACATTGTTTCGGCTATCCCTGGACCCCAATCCTAGAAGAAAAATAATAGATTCATGTAGGCAAACCAGCCGAATTTACTTTTAGAGGAACCACATTTTATTATCTCTATAACTTTTCTACGTCGTCGGTAAAACTGAGTCTTTGAACTATGAATATTTTTTCCACGCCGGCAAGAGCTAAGTTTTTCGCCGATGTTATTCATTCCACTTTGTCTCTGTATTTATATTCATTCGAAACCAATTCCCATAGACATTACATGGTATCGAAATATTTGATTAATGTATACCACATTTTAAAAATAATTCAAGAGTTCTTGACTAAAACAAAAATTAGAAGAAACACAGAGCCTTCAGTTACGTGGGGACCCCAGACTGAATTTTCAGTCCAAACAACACGTCTACAATGCAAAATGCTGCGCAATAAGTCGCAAGTTGCGCGATTTGTCCACTGGAATGGACAAGGCTTTAGTAATTTGTTTGTGTGTCTATTTTTTTTTTTTCGATTATCCTTTAAAGTTTAAATATTTGCGTAAACTTTTATTGTTTAAACATCCATGTCGATTGTAGGCAAAACGAGGCTTGGTTTCATATAATACCAAAAAAATTGAAGATAGTACCATTTTATAGGAAGGACGTTACTAAACGTATTCAGCAACTGTAGATTTATTTTGAGTGTAAGTTGTCAGTTCACTTGTTTCGTCGTAGTAAAAAACTTCTTTCCAGGACTATGATTGCCATCTAATGAACCTACTCATTTGTTTATGCGTTACCCGCAATTTTGTTTTAAATCGCCTTACTCTTTGAGTCGTATTGTCCTCGCTATAATTTATTCTTCACTATAATTGCCTTCTTCTTTTCCAATGAAATACCAAGCTGCTAATTATGATTATGTTTCTCTGTTCCCTTCCACACAGTGTTCTTAATTCTTCGCCCAGTAAATTGAGGCCTTATGAGGAACATATTTTGTCTCGTGTATTGTATGCAGTGAATCCCTGTTCAACTGCTTCATATCAGCAACCGATGTGATGGGATAACTGGAGGGCTGTTCCTTCTATAATGTAGTTCATCAGTTTTTACAATTGATACTTACTTCAAAGACGGATGACTTCAGCAGTCTGATTTTCTCATCATGTCGCAGTAGCATATATTTGACCGCTGTAATTGCCAGTGACGCAAAAATAGCTCGAAAATGACTTTTCCTCCATTGTCACCGTTTCGTTTTTTTCTTTTTTTGGCAGGCTACGGGCAAAGGTCTAAAAACGTCGCTGTAGGGATGTGTAATTACCATGAAAGCGGTGACCGTCTCTGCAAGGCACTTGTCGCAACCAGAGGACTGCGTTTACCTCTGAGAGGTGCAATTACGTTGATGGCACGAGGACCTGGCCACAGCGCGGCTTCAGACGAACGGAGTCACAATCAACACCTTTTATTTTCATGGTTCTTTTTCGAACGGGATAATGCGTCAAAAGGCCAATACCTTATTTTCCAATCCACCTTAAAACAACTTCCTTTTTAAAGAATGGTGTTAATTTTTGATAACGGCTGCTAATCTTGCTTGTAACAATAGGAAGTTAAAAAAATAAAATCTTAAATTTTTTCAGGTTTCAAAGCAGAAATAGTCATTTTCAAATACCAAACACAAGTGTGCCGTTCCCAAATAAATGCTAACAATTTTATTAGTTGAACTCAACATTAGATAAAAAGTATTTCAACACGTATAGGAAATTGGAAAAACTCTAAAAAAATTAAGCATTTTCTGAGACAAAAAGAATGGTTTCATTTTACTGTGGCAAAGAATGCCTGGTCTGGGGAAATGTATTCCACATAATCAGCTTTTTATAGCAGTAACTTCCGAATACCATCTCTTAGCCTCTCTGTGTTTGATACTGTACAGTCTGCACTATTGGAAGTTACCAACTGTATGTCTCGTGAATTACTTAGCTTAGTTATTAACTTCATTTCTACACTGCAGTGCCTCTAGTACGAGTATACAGAAACGAAACACTGTGCTTGATATTAGGGAGCGCCTGCTGTGTCCGCACGGCGACCGAAATGTCAACACGGCGGACGGGCGGTAGTCCGGAGACGATCAAGCGAGAACCGAAGCCAAGTCCAGATGAGCTGCGCAGATACCAAGAAAGAAACCGAACGTACACCGAGACGCGCACTGATCCGAGTCCGATATGCGATGCACAGAGTCCAAAGGAGTAACCGAACGTAAACCGAGAAGCGCGCTGGTTAGAGTCCAATAGGCGATGCACAGAGAGACGGAAGCGAAACTGAGTAGAAGTGAACACAGCACTGTCTTGAGTGGGACCGCGCGGCTGTATTTATATTAGGCGAGTCTCTTCTGATTGGCCGCGGCGGAAACACTGGGATACCAGAGCGCCTATAAACAACGTGGCTCCATATTGGCCTCCTTAAATCCCCCTCTCCCCCACATACTCTCACGTGGCTTTTGCCTCGACCCTCCTTCCCCCTTCCAGAAGACGTTTTATACTCTTTTCTGTTGACAGTCTGTCGTTAAGATTATTGCGTGTATAATGAACACAACCTAAATTTGCGTTATTTACTTTTCTATAATTGCAAATTTTCTGAATGAAATGTTGACCCTAGCCATCCCTACAAATGATTAAATATTGGGAAAAACCTCTTTCTCTGATATAAGTCAGGGATCCTTATCTTTTCTTGCGTTGTTACTAGAAACATTCTCCTTATCTCATTCATCATTGATCATTAATTCATAAAACGGAACAAACTCTACTTACCATGTAAAAAAAGAATCCTTAAGAGGAGCTTTATTTTTGTTTTCTTTTGCTGCAGTACTGTTACTTTTCTTTCTAGTGAATAATTCTTTGAATTGCTTAAAAGATTTCTATAACTCACAAGATGATGAAAACTCGTGAGAAAAACCATTTTCCATAAGCCTTGTGAAGTTTATTGTACAGCGCCACTTCACACCACACTTTGAACTTGAAATGACATATAAGCGAGCACTACAGTTATAGTTGCACTAAAATTCATTTGACAGAACAAAATTACAATTATTGTATCAGTGAGTGGGGTGGTTATAAACGGGCGATCCTAATCGAAAACGCTTTATTTCAAACAATCAAAACAAAACTAACTGTCACTATCTTAAAAAAATCGTGGGTAATATCTGTAAGGGAATTTGAGTCTAGGTGCGGCACTGTCAGTATATAAATTACATAAAAGAGAAATGATTAAATGACGAAAATAAATATCCACATGCTTTTTTTTTATCTGCTTAACGTCTCTCTAACAGCGAGGTCTTTAAAGACGGGAAAGGATGGGGGGGCAAGGAATGGGAAGGAATTCGGCCATGGCCTTTTGAAGGAAGCATCCCGGCATTTAACTGGAGTGATTTGGGAAACCATGGAAAACCCAAATCTGGATGCCCGGACGGGGATTCGAACCGCCGTCCTCCCGAATGCGAGGCCAGAACGCTAGCCGTTACACCACCATGCTCGGTGTCCACATGCTGCTGTGAATTCTGTAGCTTATTTTAACTGTGACAAATAATATGAATGAAATGCTACGTGGCTTGGCTTGGGAACACCCTCCCCACCTGGCTAAGCGTAGTTTTCTACCGAAGCCGTCCACCCCTAGACTGAGTCACGTAGTTTATGGACGCTCCTGAGGGCCGCAGTTAAATTGTTTGAGTGCCGTTGGTTACAAATATTTTTGTCACCCTTCAACAGCGAAGAGAATGTGAATTTGTACAAATTCTAGTCATTGTATTGTGCACTTAAGTCCTGTGTCAAATGGAAAATCTTCACATCTGCTGCTCGCATCCGGGAGGAAGGCGGTTCGAATCCCCGTCCGAGCATCCAGGTTTGGGTTTTCCATGGTTTCCCGAAATCAATCCAGGTGAATGCCGGGGTGCTTATTTCCAAATGCCATGGCCGAATTCCTTCCCGTTCCTTGTCCCCAGTCCCATCCCGCCCCTAATTACCTCGACGTCGACAAGGCGTAAAGCCATTAGCAAAAGCAAAAAAAAAACAAAAAAAATCGCAGCAGCATTCATCCGGAGCGGCAATACGAACTTTTTTTTATTTTATTTTTTATTTTTTTTACAAGAGAAGGGTAGAAGTATCGGAAAAACCTCTGTTTTTCATTTGCATATACCACAATAATGTCCGATAATTCAAACGTTAATCATCCGAAACGTCAATTATCCAAACAAGTTTTTTTCTAACGAATTCTGCTTTATTTTACAGCGTCAAATTTGATTCTACTTACAGCAAGGTACACGTTTGCACATGTTTTGTTCAGAAATTCCATTAACGATGAGTTTTGCACCTTGCGTTTGTTATTGTTTTATCCAATATCCTCGTGACCAACAAGACACTGGCTTTGATGCTGGATGTTCGTTGTAACCGCGACGCGACAATAATTCTTTCTATGTGCAGGCAGTTTTGAGTTTCTTTTGGAAATCTGAAACCCGTGGTGTTCGTCATGCGCGTTTGTTATTGATTTGCTTTGTTAGTGAGTTTTGTTGACTTTAGTATCTTGGACCAACATAACACGCCTATAACAGCATCATGTTCATCTTCTAAAAGGAAGCACAAGTGTCTCCAAAATGATGCAGAAGAAAATATAAAATAAGAGACTTCTTTTGCTTGGGCTATGTAATTTTAAAGGCAAAGTAAAAACTATATAAACAGGAACTATACAAATCGAATATCCGAATAAATCGATACTCCGAACCACCCCCGTTCCCAATTAGTACGGATAATCGACGCTCTACTGTGTATCTTCAGCTAATTTTGTTGTTGTCTGTATGGTTTTAGGGCAAACCAACAACGTGGTTAATAAATTAAAGCACGGGAATACGTTATGTTTCTGTTGACTTAAAAATGGTCCGTGTACCGGCACAAAGAAACCAAAACAAAATTGAAATGATAAATAATGTCTTTCAGGCTGTGCGGAGGACAGAGATACATCTAAGAGGGTACATTTTTCGCCTTGCTATTTGTAAAGACTTTTGCGCATAAAAAGAAGTTAAGACCTAGAATACATTTTAGCGTCAACTTATAACACTATACGAAAAATGAATCACATTGCTACAATAATTCTTCAGAATAAGAGACAGTTCATCGGATAAGCCGAAGTCTTTCATTAAAATAGAGTCGACAAAGCAACAATCCAAAACTTGTGTGTTGTTATGAGTGGAAACTCTAAATATAGGAAAAAACGGGGAAATAGGAGCCTACTAACGAAAAAGTGAAATAAGTGTGTCTTAGAAACGATTTAAAAAAAAAAAGAAAAATAGAAAAAATAGATTCTGTTATATTTAACCCATGGACTATGTAAAACATAACGAAAACGGACACTTCACTAATGAGAAAATAAAAACCAAATTGACTCGAATGGCTCTCATTACCTAGTGGGAGCCCCTTATAGGGTAATGGGAGCCACAGCCGAAATAGTCCTTAATACCGACAGAACTTGAGTTTTCTTGACAAAATCGAAAATTAATACAATTATTTCCACTCTTGTGGGTGTACAAATTAATCATTTACTTTTTGTACATTACAAATACATTATCGTTTCCTACCACAAAATTTACAAATCAAGGACGGTTCATCATCACAATCTGCACAGTCCAGATGTGCTACATTTTTACACACTTCAAAAGACATGGGAGTGTCGTTTGATTCTACTTCTGTGAAGCAAAGTAAACAAATGGTTTTTTATACAGAAACCATGTCTTTCATCGCTAATTAAAATCGATGAAGATTTGACAAACGGCTTGTAGCCCTAATTAGGTGGTCTTCCCATCCTTGCATTCACCATTTCCTTCCTTTTTTTTCACCATTATTACCTTCCGTCTTCACTTTCTTTCGTTTTTCCTTTTCTTCATAGAGTTTTCTTAAGGGTGAATCAGTAAAAATCTCCAAATGCTATTTTTTTTATACGAGTATTTTTGGAGGGGGGGGGGGAATGGTGGCCTAATTTTGGTGTAGAGGAGATTATGGGGTAATCAGAGCTAAGTCCAATTTCCACTTGCCCATGGCTCTCATTAACCCACATGTTAACGCTACTGTAAAAAAGTAAAGCCATAAAATGGTAGTAAATAAGGTAAAAACCATTGGAATGGATGAGAAAGTGATTTGCTGGGTAGAAGAATTTTTAAAAGGTAGAAAACAGAAAGTTAGGGTAGGAAATGTAGTATGAAAAAAGTGGAAGTAAAAATGGGTGTGTCACAGGGTAGCGTATTGGGACCATTGCTAATCATTATTCTAATGAATAATTGTGTTGATTGTTTACTATCTGAAATTAGATTGTTTGCAGATGACATAATGCTGTATAAAAGAATCAAAACGGTAGAGGGTTGTAAACAGTTGCCGGGTCATCTGGACAGGATATCTAATTGGGTTGGTAAACATGGAATGAAGATAAATGCAAAGAAGAGTCAGCTTATTAGATACACAAATAAAAAACAAAAGGTTAATTATGAATATAAGGTGGGGGAAAGAATTGTTTGCTGAAGACTTGAAATGTAAATATCTTGGAATTACTTTTGATAACAAGGTTAACTGGACAGGACACATTGGACAGGTGGTACGAAAAGGTTTTAAATTTCTGCACTTGTTGGAGAGAGTGTGAGGGAATGTACGGGAGAAGTAAAGGAATTGGGTTACAAAACTTTGGTCAGACCATTGCTCGAATATGGTAGTGTAGTATGGGACCCTCATTTTACGTATCAAATACAGTAGTTGGAGAGGGTGCAAAAAAGGGCTGCTAGATTTGTTTCTGGAAATTATCGCAGAATGCAATCAGTGACGGATATGATAAAGGAGCTGGAATGGGATTCATTGCAAGACAGGAGGAGGATGAGGAGGGTAATGGGAGTATACAGGGCATATACTGGCGATGAGGCATGGAAAGATATTGCAATAGGTATGAAAAGTAGTGCATGGAAGGGAAAAGATGACCATGACCACAAGCTGGCACTCGATTTCAGGCACAAGGGTGTGGGAAGATTCTCTTTTTTAGGTAAGGGTGTCAGGGATTGGAATGAGTTACCAAGAGAAAAGATGAATAATTTACCGAAAACTTTGAAAGAATTTAAAGATAAAATTTGTAGAGGGCAAATGTAGGTGGGTGCAGGATAGGGGGAAGATGGGTGTGTAGGGAAATTGCCACCGGAGCCTGTGCTCCATTGCAATTAAATTAAATTAAATTAAATTAAATTAAATATATAATATAATTTTTCCCTACCGTTTTACATTGTGTCCGTTAAACTTCATTAATCGTGCAACCATTACAAGATATTAAGATAACTTTATAAGCAATATATCAAACCACTTGTTATAGATAATAGCAGCAAAAATTACAATCGGAAAAACGTAAACATACTGTATCGTCTGTTTTGCTTGTTATAAGGAAGAACGATACCCTCTAGGAAGGCTTCAACAAAACTCGCAGGTTTCTGGCGCGCGTTATTCAAATTATTCGGGGCAGGCTCCTATTACCCATAGGCTCCCATTCCCCCTTTCTCTCCCACAATCTCAAAAACGTTTATATTCTATTATGGGAATTTCTTACCAATAATTGGTAAAAACATCTTTTTTGGCAGATACAGTTTCCAACGAGAATCTTTGTTTTCTTCTCCTGAGCGTCATTTATTTCATATTGATGATTGCCCATGATCTAGGAGTAGGTAGCTGGCTTGGAGAGATTTGTTCCTTCATGGCAAGTCACCTGTATGGAAGTGTTTGTGAGCGTTACTATTTATGTTGATGACTATGATATGTGTGTTCAATCTAATGTGCGGCTTGCATTTTAATGAAAGAGAAATGAAGGAAGGGACTGAAACCTGGTAGTGGTCCCTTCAGGCATACTGTTCAATCGAAATCGACATGTCGTATGCCCAAATTCCATACAAATGCAGGTTTGGTATTAAACTCAGGTCTTTTGTACACACTCTTGTGATAAACAATAGTGGACCATCTCCTCTCCAGCTCTGCTGGTCATGTCCCAAGGAGAATAATGTCTTTAGTCAGGGGGGCTCGATCAAGCTAGTCGTGTATCAGGCACGCCTTTACTATGTCACTACAGCCAGAGCCAACGGAGATAGAAGTAATTTATCTACTTATTTTATAATTCACATTTACAATCTGATCGCAAGTGGCAGGAACGTATAGAATATTTCCCAGCAATTTGGCCAAACCTGATGAACCACTACCATTCTCTACAAGAGGATAGGGTGCTAATGACCCCGCTATCGACGAGCCCTAAAACAACAACATCTACAAGAGGAGATAGCCACTTATGGTTACAAGTCTTGGCCTCATAGTGCTCTCCATGCCGACAAAGGACATAAGTTGGCTTTCCGCAGTCATCTAAGCGGATTAAGCCTCGTTCACATTTACCAGCACGTAGCGTGTCCCAGCACGTCACGTGTAAGACACGACACAGACATACGTTGTATACAGCAGTACACTCTCAGACGTCAGACAAACAAAAAGGTGAACGCATGTATCTACTTATAAAATGTTCCGAATTTTGTCAATGGAAGAACTAGTTGCAGTTGCAATTTTGCTGGAAGAAGAAGAATCGGATTATTCAGAAGTTCCGTTTGTACAACATAAAAATCCAGCTCAAACATGAAAATGCTGATAAAATAATATTGACAACATGCATTCTACACAACTTCATAAAATATAACCATACCCATGTAAGTGAAAATAGAACCGTTTGTAATTTAAGTAAATTATCAAGGCAAGGCGGGAGTAGTCAAACTACCGCTATTTATGTCAGCGTCAAAGTTGCTTTGTATTTTGAGTCATCTGCAGAAGCAATGTAATCAAATTTTAATAATTATTTTCATAAATACCTCGTATTTGGAGCTTTTTTGCTATTTCCTTCCATTCGTCATCTGTCCGTTTACCGTCACTATCTTTTGTCACTCATGTCGTATAGAAATTTATAGTCTCTAACTAATTCAATTAATTTTTCGTTGTTCGTCTTATTTGATTAGATCACGTAGTACGCTGTCTGTACTGTTACGTTGTCGTGTTCATACTAACCACACGGACACACTCTCACACGTGCCGGCACAGACAAAACATCCTTTCCGACAATGCTGTCCGATGCCGGCACGTGTCTGCTCGAACACGCCCCACTCACGCGCGGTAGATGTGAATACGCCCATATACAGGGTGTTACAAAAAGGTACGACCAAACTTTCAGGAAACATTCCTCACACACAAACAAAGAAAATATGTTATGTGGACATGTATCCGGAAACGCTTACTTTCCATGTTAGAGCTCATTTTAGTTTCGTTAGTATGTACTGTACTTCCACGGCCCCCACGCTCTCCTGACCTCAACCCTCTTGACTTCCATTTATGGGGGCATTTGAAAGCCCTTGTCTACGCAACCCCGGTACCAAATGTAGAGACTCTTCGTGCTCGTATTGTGGACGGCTGTGATACAACACGCCATTATCCAGGGCTGCATCAGCGCATCAGGGATTCCATGCGACGGAGGGTGGATGCATGTATCCTCGCTAACGGAGGACATTTTGAACATTTCCTGTAACAAAGTGTTTGAAGTCACGCTGGTACGTTCTGTTGCTGTGTGTTTCCATTCCATGTTTAATGTGATTTGAAGAGAAGTAAAAAAATGAGCTCTAACATGGAAAGTAAGCGTTTCCGGACACATGTCCACATAACATATCTTCTTTGTTTGTGTGTGAGGAATGTTTCCTGAAAGTTTGGCCGTACCTTTCTGTAACACCCTGTATAATGTATGTTATCATGTTTATTTTGTCTGTGCCGATACATGTCTGACACGTACGGTGTCTGTAGATGTGAACGTGGCTTTATACAACTGTCATCATTTCACGGCTCAAAACTATGCTTTACACCAGTGGTTCCCAACGAGGGTGGTACCACCCACCCGTGGGCGTTGAACAGATCATATGGGTCGTTTCTTGTCCAAGGCAAATTTAGGGAGCGTTGAGAATCAACCACCGCCCCCCCCCCCTACCTTCAAGTGTCATATCCAACTTTAAGGGCATCTATTGGATTGGGAGAAGAAAGTGCAACATGATGTCGAGTGGATCAAGGCAAAAGATGGTCTACCACCTGGGTCCGAACAACCATTGCCCATATGGAAGTCACTAAATAGGCTTCGAGTTGGAGTTAGTCGTTCCAAAGATACCCATGCCTCAGGGTGATACCTGGGAGATCAGCCAGATACCACATGTTCGTGTAAGGAGAGAAACCATGGTACATCTGTTGTCTTGTCCACAAATCCGAATGAATGTATGCCAATTAGACCTCCAATCAACTACTGACAAAGCCATCGCATTGGCGGAAAAACTGCCTCATAATTGATGCTGTCATCAACACGAGAAGAAGAAAAAGAAGGGCTGCATCCTAGAAGTTTTTAATTGCATTCCCAGGATCATATGTAGAAAAGAGAATTTAGCGTAATTAGCACTTTATTACCTAAGAAAAGAAGTAGATTGTCAATAGTGGAATGCGGCGATTCAAGATTGCTAATGACAAGTAAGGCACCAAATATCGACAAGTTGGTGTCATTGGTCTCAGTCCTCTTTTTTTTTTTACACGCTATGAATGAATGTACGTATGTATGAATGAATGTAACGGAATCTTTCATTTCAATTTTCACCCACTTCCAGACGTCCGAGTTGTTTGAAATTTCGCACAATTATTAAAACCCAGTGACAGTAAAAATAATTCCATAGCAACTTCTGACTATTTTTATTACTTTAAGAGTAACAATAGAAAAATTATTGAATGTGATGGAATTTTGGAATTGAATTTTAACCCAATTGGAGATGTCAGAATTGTTTGAAATTTTGCGCATGTATTGAGAACCAATGACAACACAATAATTTCATAGTTATATCCTGATATTCTTGTTATTTTGACAGAAACAATAGAAAAGCAGTTGAATGCAATTGAACATTTAACTTGAATTTACACCCACTTCTTGACCTCCGAATTGTTTAAAATTTTGCAAACGTATTAAGAACTGGTGACAATACAATAACTTCATATCTATGTCCTGAAATTCCCATTGTCAACAAAAAAGATAAAAATAAAATTATGGTATAAAAAAACTAAAATACACTCTTTTGTAGCAATGTGAACTAAAAGGTTAAAAATAATCTTTAAAATGTAAAAAATTTGTCCAACAATAGCATGTTCCACAATTCAGTATAATTTTTTTTTTTTTTGAATAAGCAAAAAATAAGAATAAAGTCACTGATTAAAAAAAGCTAACTTTAATGTAAAAAAAAAGCGTGGGATTCTCTCTATTTATACATAATGACTCTACCTTTACGAATAGCGAGTGATCAAAAGTTTAAGATTCCTGATAGCTAGCACCCCATAGTCAATGAAATTTTTATGGGACCACTTTGAAGGTATACTCTATCCACTAAAATAATCATTAAATCGGTTCATAATTGGTCAAGATATCACTGAATACACTTTAAAAAAATACAATCGAATTGAGAACCTCCTCTTTTTTTGAAGTCGCTTAAATAGCAGGATGAAATGTAGATTCTATTACACCAAAAGGTCTTTGTCGTTCTATGAAAACAAAGGATTTTGGTTTCAGTGCGCTTCTAGCTGCGTATCGTATTTTTGTTCAGTGACTGATGTATTGTTCTACACTCAATAAAGTTCTATACCACATTGAGCCCCGTATCTTCGAAGAACGGAAACGAATTTGAGGTACAGCACGAATGGAATATTTGTTGAAAGTGTCTGACTTGGTATATGTATGATATGTGACCATTGCATATCCGGGAATTCAGAAAATTAGGAAAATAATCATTTTCTTATCGAACGTAACTAACCTGAATAAAACGACTTAAAAACGACTTAAAAAGTTTGTCAAGTTTTTCACCTAAAAACGGTAAGTATTTTTTGTGGACATCGTGTGTATGTTTTAAATTTTCTTTACTTTTTTGCATCCTTGTTCGCTCATACTTGTCTGATGTAAAAACATATTTAAAAAAATAGATTATCACCGTAAATGATTACAGTAAACAATCATTTTGCTGATAGAGCCCAAGTCGTATATTCCAAATATCACAGTGTTCAAAATTTCAAATAAAATATAAAGATATACATTTTATTATTTATTTTAATCTTTTTTAATTCTCTTTAGATTACAGTTTCCAAATTTATATAACTTTCAGACACAATTCATTAGAATTATTTCTTAATGGTGGGATACTCTGATGTTTTAAGAATTTTTGTGATCCACAGTTTGATCAAAGTCGTATTCACAACCAATTGTAAATATTTTTTTTTCATTTAACTAAATAATTTTAAAAATAAAGTAATTTGGAAGAAGTCACATTTTGCGACCTAAATATGATTTATGTACCGGGGAGCTATGGTGATAGTTCTATAAATTTCGTTGTGGTTGTTGTTGCTTTAGGGCGCGTTGACATATAAATTTCTTAAAACCAGCAATAAATACTCAAGATTCAAATCATGGAAGAAAGCTATTTACGACGGTTTATTTCTATTAAAATTCTAGTCTATTGACGGAGTTCGTGTTACTAACCAACCACGTGAGGTGTGAATTCTCACAAAAAAATCTGAAACCATAGCACTGAATGTTCTTTTCAGAAAATATGGCAAGAAGTTTCATTTTTTAATTAGTGCTTAATGTGTTACCTCGAAGTTTTTGGAGGTAGGAAAGGATTCTAGATAAAACAAGGAACTGAATTGTGTCATCTCCTATTGAAGGACCAACGTGAAATTCTGCTGAAATGATTTTGGAAAACCGAGATCAGAATAGTCGCACCGGAGTTTGAAAACGCGTCCCGAATTACTTAAGACGAAGCTGTTACACCAATCTGGTAAGGGAATTATAGGTAATGTTGTGCCCTGTGGGTAGTACAATTTTTGCAGCAGTAACTATACACCTACGATGTAAACAACCAGAGATATAATACATCTATTTAATCAAGGAAGCAGTGAAAAAGATATTGTACATTTTCATCATAGCCGTGAGTGAACTATCAAGGAAGCCGTGAGAGATTCCCAATTTTTGTCCAAGTCTGTGTTATTAGTAGGGAAAAAGGTTGAGGGAGAAGGATGTTATAAACAATTTTAATTTTATTCTCGTAGCCGTGACGATATTAGTTAATTTCTGGTATGAATTTTATTCGCAAATGATGATAGAATTTAGTTTCTCATATTGCCACTAGGTACCTCTATTGGTGAACTGTAGCGGTATATTTGAATCTAAACGAACGCAATCAGTTAGTTTTGAAGGAATGTATTTGAAAGCAGATTGTTAAATTTAAAAATAAACAAATATAGAACGATGGATGAAGCAATTAGTAATTTCTGTTGGAATCACTAATTTATTTTGGGATTAACGTTTTAATGTTCTTTTGCTACATCACTAGCAACGTTGAAAAAAAAAACGTAAAAAAAAAGGTATTTGAACCGTAATGTTTGGCGAATGAACCCTGGACCACAGTAAATTCTAACTGTATAGACATGTAGCGTTAATGCCGCTACAAGTCCATCAATCTGCCGACTTTACTGTGGTCCAGGATTCATTGCACCATAAATCGAAAAAGATAAATAATAAAAAGTTTCCCATTTCCTACCTGATGAGTCGGCTACAAGAGCATTTTTCATTTTTTGCATAAAAAATAAAATTAAATGGTTATTTGAACCGTAATGTTTGGTAAATGAACCCTGGATCACTGTAAATTCTAATCGTATAGACACGTAGCGTGAATGCCGCTACAAGTCGATCAAACTGCCGACTTCACTGTGGTCCAGGCTTCATTGCACCATAAATCGAAAGATAAATAATAAACAATTTTCCATTCCCGCTATCTGATGAGTCGTCTACAAGAGAATACTTTTATTTTTATTGCAAAAAATTAAAACTGGAATTTGTACCGCCATGTGTGGTGTAATGGGGCCTGGACCTTAGGATATCATCTCTTTAGACATTCGTTAAGTTGATGCCGCTAAGAATTGCCCACTCTGGCGCTTTTTCTATATTTATTTTCAGGCTACGGTACAATCTAAACTGTGAAAAAGACTGTAACTGGAAGTCTATCCCTGTATTTAAGTTGGCTTTGCCAAATGATCTGTCTTATGTACGCTGGCCACTTCAGTTTGTTCGTACCAAGTCCTGAGTATCCATATAAAGTTCGTAAAATTCTAGACTTGTTAATGCGTTAATTTATTCAATAGGTATGCGCATATCTTTGCTCACGTAACATACCAAACATACGATAAATATACGCTAATACCGAAATTATAAATTAAATAACCGCTGTAAAATAGGCTACCTCCAATTATTAGGATATAATAAAAACAAATATTTATTTAACTGCTCATTTTTTAATTGAACTAAATTAACTATGCTATCAATCTTTCATATCTCAAAATGTCTCTGGATGTTTACATCTCTGGTTGTTTACATCGTAGGTGTACAGTTACTGCTGCAAAAATTGTACTACCCACAGGGCGCAACATTGCCGAATTATAAGTAGGTACTCACGTGCAAACACTGTGATTTAATTCGGACATAAGCCGCAGAAGGCTTACTTCAGCATCTTCTCCTCAAAACGATTATGACATAAAATACTAGAAGACAGCTTATTGGTAACGCATCGAAGATATAGGGTCTACGGCTGGCTCGCGATGATACACTGTGTTCAAACACAATATGGTTAATCTGCTGAAAT
Source organism: Vandiemenella viatica (assembly GCA_031002005.1). Lineage (NCBI taxonomy): Eukaryota > Metazoa > Arthropoda > Insecta > Orthoptera > Morabidae > Vandiemenella > Vandiemenella viatica. The sequence continues at coordinate 118,658,392 of JARYHS010013631.1, read as the reverse complement.
GTGGTCAGATTGCCGAACTCCTGCTTTTTATAGTATAAACACATTTTATAATGCAATTTTCTTTATGTTAAATTATTAAAAATGCAGTTAATACTAATCATTGTACACTTACCAAAAATAACGTTCTAATATTCTGAGTATTCTACGTTTGCGTAACTAAGGAAACCATTGATTCTGGATGAGGTCATGTCGCGTTGCCGAGGAAATGAAGCCCAGGCATTGTCGATAGGGTATAAAAGAAGGCCTGCAGCGGCGCCTGAGCTCAGTACAGACGCGGACGGGACACACAGCAGGAAGGTCACGACCTCTGCTATAGAAATACTCAGTCACGAGTATTAAAACAGCATATACGTGTGATCAGCTGACATTACAGTGTGTCTCCCTTCAGAGTGCTAGTGTGAAAGTGATTGATATATTCAGTGTTGTATATCGATATTTGTTTATTTTTGGTTGCTGATAGGGCATATACACACACGAGGATTCCAGGTAAGGTATTTGTCTATTGATTACACTCACTGATGTTTTGTGTTTTTGTTTCAGCTGATGCCTCCACTCGGCTTCGGCACACGGGTCGGCCAGGCTGCCAAGCGTGATCCCAGGTCACGCGTGGTCCAGCCTGGACGGGGAGCGTGCTGGGCCGAGCTGGAAGGCCCACGCTCCAGCCGACTGCGAGTGGAGCAACGGAGGATGCAGAAGAGAGATAGCAACGTAACGGGATCGGGTCTACACACCATCCACCAAGCGTCTCGGAGTGGACCAACAGCGGATACAGAAGAGAGATAGCAAGACAACGGGATCGGGTCTACACAACATCCACCGAGGCACGCTCTATGCCGACCAGCCTGAATGTGGTTTTGGGTGGTTTCCCACATTCGCCAAAGGCAAATGCCGGGCTGGGAGTGCGTCTCCGCCCTCATAAGTGTGTGAACGTACTGTGAACTGGAACTATGAAAATAAGAGTGACGAATAAAAAACTTTTAAGTAGTGTATATGTGTTTTTATTTTACCAGTTTATCTTGTAATAAATAAACTTTTTTTAGTTTTATAATACTGGATATGTAGCTACAGCTTCAGTTGACCTCACACTAATAAATAAATAGCATCCCGCCTCAAAGAAAAACTATCCACACATAAATATCAGTTACGTCCGTAAATACAATTATAGTTGAAAAAAATTATATTACACGCTTCTGTAGAAAAGGTTAAAAATAATATTTAAATATAAAAATTTTGCCCAACAGCACTAGGATGTCCCACAATTCAGTATAAATTTTTTTAATAAGCTTAAAATAAGAATAAAATCACTGATTAAAAAATTAGCTTTAATGTAAAAAAGAGCGTGGCGTACTAGATATCAGTATTCTTAAGGTAAATCGCTCGCTGATCGTAAAGGTTGAATCATTATGTATAAGTAGAGGGTGTCGTGACAATCGCGCACAGTGACAATCGCGCACAGCGACAATCGCGCACAGCGACAATCGCGCACAGTTTAAAGGTCGGGCCACACTCTCCCCTCTCTCCCGTGTACTTCACAATTTACGGAACGCAGTATTCACAAATCATCATCACACTAAAGCTTTGCGGATTTGGACCGAGGGCCTTCAGTACCCAAATCGTGCGCCGTAACACTGAGTCACCAGACCAAATATGCAGGAAATTGAAAATAAGTATTCAACCACAATAATACAAATGTACTCTTTTTCTCTACAATTTATTTTTGCTATCTTAAAACACAAATGTAATCTCAGTTTTGTCTGCTTACGGGGTGCATTTCAAGAAAATCTGATGAACCTGAAAGTGAGGTTGAAGAGAAGAAAGACACGTTTGTAAGTCAATCAGTAACATCAAAATAAAATTTGGTTGTAAAGGACCAGAAATTTCCGCAATCTACCTATCGCTTCTCCATATTCACCAGCCCGACACTGACCCGCACCGTCAAAAAGTAAACTGACGGTGCGGGCTAGTGTGGCCAGACCTTAAATCACACTTTATCCAGGTTTTGGACTGGATTAACAAAAGTTACAATTATTTAGGTGTGTTTAAAATCGGTGAAGAAGCATCGTCATAATAAATATTTACAACTTACACAGACGGAAAAAAAAATCCCAACACCAAGAAAAAATTATTGTAGAGTAATGAAATTTGGACAATGCATTTGTCAAGTTAACATGTTTAATTGATTAAATTTTCAAGATCACAGGTTAATTTAAGCTCAAGAAAATGCATTTCAAATGTGAAATACTGTTAAATTAATAGCCGGTGTAACCTCCAGAATTTTGAATGCAAGCCTGCAAACGTGAATGCATTGTGTCATACAGGTTTCGAATGTCACTTTGTGGTATGGAGTTCCATGCTTGTTGTACTTGTGCTGTCAATACTGGGACGGTCAGTGCTGGCTGTGGATGATGCTGGAGTTGTCGTCCAATGATATCCCATACGTGTTCAATTGGAGACAGATCTGGTGATCTCGCAGGCCAAGGTAACATGTCGACACTCTGTAGAGCACGTTGCGAGACAACAGCGGTATGAGGGCGAGCGTTATCCTGTTGAAAAACTCCCCCTTGAATGCTGTTCATGAATGGCAGCACTACAGGTTGAATTACCAGACTGACGTACAAATTTGCAGTCAGTGTGTTTGGTATAACCACAAGAGTGCTCCTGCTGTCATAGGAAATTGCTCCCCAGACCATGACTCCAGGTGTAGGTCCAGTGTGTCTAGGCCGCAGACAGTTTGGTTGCAGGCGTTCCCCTGGCCTCCTTCTGACCAACACTCGGCCATCACTGGCACCAAGGCAGAACCTGCTTTCATCAGAAAACACAACAGATCTCCACTCCGTCCTCCAATGAGCTCTGGCTTGACACCACTGGAGTCGCAAACGGCGATGGCTTGTAGTCAGTGGAATGCACGCTACAGGGCGCCTGGCTCGGAGCTGTCCTTGAAGTAACCGATTTCTAACAGTTCGTTGTGTCACTGTGGTACCAACTGCAGCTCGAATTTCTGTAGTGCTGCCATTCATGAACAGCATTCAAGGGGGAGTTTTTCAACAGGATAACGCTCGCCCTCATACCGCTGTTGTCTCGCAACGTGCTCTACAGAGTGTCGACATGTTACCTTGGCCTGCGAGATCACCAGATCTGTCTCCAATTGAACACGTATGGGATATCATTGGACGACAACTCCAGCATCATCCACAGCCAGCACTGACCGTCCCAGTATTGACAGCACAAGTACAACAAGCATGGAACTCCATACCACAAAGTGACATTCGAAACCTGTATGACACAATGCATTCACGTTTGCAGGCTTGCATTCAAAATTCTGGAGGTTACACCGGCTATTAATTTAACAGTATTTCACATTTGAAATGCATTTTCTTGAGCTTAAATTAACCTGTGATCTTGAAAATTTAATCAATTAAACATGTTAACTTGACAAATGCATTGTCCAAATTTCATTACTCTACAATAATTTTTTCTTGGTGTTGGGATTTTTTTTTCCGTCTGTGTATTTACAGTAATGAAATTATTCAAATAAGCCATAATTGATTATTACTTATAGTAGACCTACATTTATTCAAGCTTGTGCATGTAGGACAACGCCTTTAGACATGATGTGATGTCGCCGCTCTTTTCATATCTGTCAACAGTTTTTACGATTGTTTCGTCCAGTTTGTGGAATGTGGTTTTTCTTCTCTTTCCTTGAAGAATCAATTCAGATCTCATTTACATGACACATGAAGACTCGGCTTCCCTCTTCAAACAAAGTAACACATCTCTAAGCTTCGGGTTTGGTCTGCCAAGTACGTTGTTAATCCTATTATTCAATCCTTCAACAGCAATAGTCGTGCGATGACGTCTTTTGTGACAATTATACATGTGAATTGGGATTTGTTCATTCTCAAGCCACGTGTCTACGAAGTAGTCGAAAATCTCCAATAGTTTGAGCCTGTGATTGGATCTCCAATCAACCATCTGTCACATCTTCAGGTTTAATGAAAGCCAAAGCTGGGCCGTACGAATATGGAGGTGAAGTTCCTCTTTTCCTTTGTACTCACGCGCTAGTCCAAGCTCCTGAACCTTTCTCCATATACATTTTTTCATGTGAAAAAGAACAGCCTTTTACTTCCGTTTAGGGAAACAATTCCTTGAGGGCAGATACTGCAGCAGTTTCAGAATCTACAGTCACCGTCTTAGGGGGTCCATTCTGGTACAGCCTTGATAATTTCACGAAACATAGGTACATAAGTAGTCTTCTTTTTATCAGGTAGGAGTGTAAACACCACAGGATGTATGTTTGTATCTTCTTCAGTGCTGCCGTAATCTGCATGTATCGTGTAGATTTGGGAGAACTGTTTACTGGCACTTTTAAAAGTACCATCCATGAAGAAATGTTCGTGTAATTTGCCTCTTTCACCGCTCAGAAATATCATTCTTTCACCTTCCATATCATCCGTAAGAAGAAGACTGCCTCCATCTCCCACCTTCAACAATTCTTCATCCAAGATCACTTCGTCAGGATTATTTGACTCCTTTTGTTTTCCTTGTGATATAGTCCTCTGACGGTACAAGGTTCTCTTGACAGTTGACTGGGCTGGCATTTCAGTTACAAAGTCGTAGCTTTTATTATGGAGATCTCCTAGTTACTCAGTGTAGATTTTTGGAATTGAACTATCTTCCGCTCGAGCTCTCTTCTTTGCCGCATGAAGTTTCTGATGTACTTCAACGCGTACGTCTTCAGGGGGTCCACATATATATGCTCTGTAACATTCAGTATGGCAGCATCCTTACTCTTCAAAATTCCACGACATTGTTTTGATCTTTCTTTGATACAGCGCCAGGTTATTGTTCCATCTTCTTTCTTTCTAAACTCTAGATAGCTGTACCCGTCATAATAAGCACACGGCTTTCCATGTGTAGTTGAAGTAACTTCCATGACTAAAACTGTGATACTCAAGGCAGCAGTGAATGCGAACAGTGTGTGCGGTTCGGTTAGGAGGGGATGGGGGTTAGAATTCCCAGAATCCAGCATGCTGTTGTAGAGGTGACTAATTGGTAGCTAAAAGTAGGTAACAAGAGACGACCCGGTTGTGCGCGATTGTCACAGTGCGCGTTTGTCGCTGTGCGCGATTGTCACATATCCAAGTAGAGAGCACCCAACGCTTTATTTTTTTTTTACATTACAGTCACTTAATTCTTATTTGAAGCTTATTCAAAAAAGTTATATTTAATTGTAGGACATCCTAGTGCTGTTGGACAAGATTTTTTTAACCTTTTAGTTCATATTGCTGCAAAATCATGTTTTTTTTAACTATAATTTTTATAATTTGTTGTTAATCGAACTGTGAACAATGCATGAATATTGTTAATATCTTTTGATAAAATAATTTTAGATATCTGTGCTTGTTTTTATATAAATGATTTTGTGTTTACACTTAATCTAAGAGGGACGCCACCGAATCACTGTTTCAAAAGGTCGGTTACGAGCCAAAAAACGTTAGAGCAAGAAGAATTACTGTGCCTGGGTGACCAATCTTCGCTCGGAATTTTTTGATTTTTGTTCAATATGCAAGAGTTTGCGAGAAGTTTGATTTAAATTAAACTTTTTTTTAAGGCTTCTTAGGCATTTTCAAGTTTAAAGTCCCTTGCTCTAACCAAAGAGAAACTTAACTAACATCAGCAGGCTTACTGGTACCTGAAACTTCTACGAGATGAGGTTAGAGCCGATATCGAGATATCAAATACGAGAATTGCTTGTTTTTTTATTCTTACATACAGTACTTGAAAAGCAAAACGTTATCTACATATGAAATTTTATCCAAATCGCTAGAGCCATTTCCATCTGAATGCTAATCAAGGATTAATTAATGGTGCAAGATTAGTGTTAATTCATTTAGACGAGTACATCATCAAGTGCTAAATTCATTCACTCCGTAAAAACTATGCTCATACCTCGCATTAACCTCATACCTTCTAGCCAACCGCGCCTTTTCAAATGATAAGAAAACAATTTCCAATAAAAGTAACCTTCGCTGTGACCATTAATAAAGCACGTCAGACGCTTCAAAGCGCAGGTTTGTATTTACCAGAACCTGTTTTTTCGTGTGGCTTTTTCACGAGTTCGTAGATTCAGTAAGATTTATGTTTGTGTTTAAGACACATACGGTCAAAATGTAAATGAATAACACATTATAACTGCTAATATTGTTTTAAAAGAAGTTTGAAAAAAATCACATCTGACAAAGCAAAAATCTATTTTTAGATGTTTTACAGTTAAACATGTAGTAATTAATATAACGACTATTTGAAATAAAAGTGATATTTATTACTATTTTTCAAAATAAAATACCTTTCATTAGTAAATATACTTACATTTACTTACTTCTACATTATTGTCGTGTTGCAACCGGGGCAGGTGTGAATTCGAAGGTTACTTGTCAATGAACACAGCACTTAAACTGAGAACAGGTTTATTGAGAACTCAAACATACACGCAGCACTGACTGCCTCTTGGGCAGAATGCTCTTCTATTTATACACAGATAGAACGTACTAGAGATTACAAGAGTAGTTAACAAATGAAATGTGTAGAAGTTACAAGTGACCTTAGGAAACATGTAGAATCTTCTGGAAATAATAAACAGAATTAAATAATTTTTGTCAGTGGGCGGGATTGAACCGGCGACCTTCGGTACCGCAATTCGTGACGCTACCCGCTGCGCCATGCTGGCAGACGGTACACTGGCGTTCATGCGGCATTGCTCCCTCTCCTGAGGAAAACAGCGTCCCGCTGTTAGATTTCTTTTGGGGCACGCTGAAGTGTCCTGGATCTTGATCTTGTCGTGGGTCCTCTGTATGGCAGTTCTGGAGGGCCCCTCCTGTTTGTACTATTATCTTCCTGTCCGACTTCCTCAGTATCCAAACCGTCCTCAGAGTCCTTGAACAAGAAGCTGGTTGTGCCTAGCTGCTCGTCAGGATTGTAGTAAGGCTTCATGCGGAGGACGTGAACAATGTCCCTTCGCTTTCGTCGTTTCGAAGACGGCTCATAATCCTCGACTTCGTATGTGACGTCTGACCGGCGGCGTATGACACGATACGGACCAAAGTACCGCTTCAGTAACTTTTCTGATAGCCCAACCTTCCGGACAGGGGTAAAAATCCATACGAGATCTCCTGGGTTGTACGCAACAGGTCGGTGCTTGCCGTCATACCGCTGACGGTCCTTCTCCTGGGTGGCCAGTGTTCGTATGCGAGCCAGCTGTGTTGCTTCTTCGACCCTGGTAATGAGCTGTTTTATATAGTCATCCTGAGTGTCGTCCGGCTGGAATGGGAACAGCGTATCCATTGTGGTCTCAGCTTCACGGCCATGGAGCAGAAAAAACGGAGTGAAGCCTGTCGTATCTTGCCTTGCTGTATTATAAGCAAATGTGACCACTGGCAGTATTGTATCCCAATCCTTCTGCTCAACATCCACATACATCGACAGCATATCGGCTAATGTCTTGTTGAAGCGTTCTGTGAGACCGTTTTGTCTGAGGGTGGTATGCAGTTGTCATCCTGTGGACAACGTCGCATCTTGACATGACCTCTGATACTAGTCTTGACTGGAATACCTTTCCACGATCGGATATCATTCACACGTGGTGCTCCATGCTTCAAAATAATGTCTTCTACTAGAAATTTTGCAACCTCTGGAGCTTCTGCAGTCGGCACAGGTTTGGTGACAGCGTAGCGCGTGAGGTAGTCGGTGCAGACTATTATCCATCGGTTACCGGCTGTCGACTTCGGGAACCTCCCTAAAAGGTCGATCCCAATTCGGTGGAATGGAACTGCTGCAGGCGGAATGGTACTAGATGACCTGGAGGTAATTGCGGCACATGTTTCCGTCGCTGACACTCTTTACAGTGACTCACATAATGCTTGACAGATCGGTAGAGACCCTTCCAGTAATACCTGCGTCGGATTCGGTCAGGGTCTTCACAAATCCCAGATGACCGGATATTGGAGCGTCGTGGAA
>JARYHS010013631.1:118553209-118649379 GCA_031002005.1 Vandiemenella viatica | reverse complement strand
TGTGTTCAGTCTGCCAGTAAAGGCCCCCGCCAGGCAGACCTCACACACAACGCGCCTGCACGCCGGGATACATATACGACTCCAAACAGGCGCAGAGACATCAAAACAAACCAGGAAAACAAATAGAATCATCTAGAAGCTAAGTGGGACTATTTCTTACAGAGGTCGCCGTACTACCACACAACGGAATTCCTGCGCCAGGCCGCCTATATAAGCGTAGCCGGCCGCTCCACCGCCAGTTCCGGCCTGACCGCGGAACCAGCTTCAACTACAGAAGACCACCGGAAGTTCGCGAGAAGTAGAAGCCGTCTCTCTACCCCGGATCAGGACCAGGCTAAATTTCTCGACGGTCATCCGCTAACTGTACCACATTTGTTATTGTTTACCAGTGTTTTGTGTACATAGTAATAAACCTCAAGGAACCATTAAGTGTAGTTCACTTCAGTGGCGACAAGGTTGGGATAAGAACTCTCGACCATCATGGCTACGCCAGCAGCACCTACGGAATGGCAACAGTTCCTCCAAGGACTTCTACATCAGTTCTTCGAATCTCAGAGACAACTGATTGCGGAAGTCAGGAATCTCCGCCAACCCACGGCCCCGCCTCCGTTCCCAGCATTCAACGACGACGTCGAAGAATGGGAGACCTACGAGAAGCGCATAAAACAACACTTCGCAATTCATCACATATCCAAAGAAGAAGACCAGCGTGCATATTTCCTTTCCTGGAACCAATCGAAGATGTATGTCTTGCTCACCAAACTTCAGCCACAAGACCCCGACACCCTCACCTTCACCGACCATCTGTACGACACTGAATGCATACTACAGACGCCGGTACCATGTCGTCGCGGCCCGCGTCGAATTCTATCAATGGCCGGAGAAGCCCGATCAGACGTATCGCCAGTGGGTGGCCGAACTCCAAGGCCTTAGCAGAAAATGTAAGTTTAAAACTCGTTGTTCCCACGAATCCTACGCCGACGACATGGTGCGTGATCACATCATACAGGCTGCACCAGATGCCGCACTCCGGCATGACGCCCTCAAGTTATAGGACCCATCCCTGGAGCAGGTCATCGAACTTGCCTACAAATTCGAAATATCTACGGGCCGCAGATCGCCGCCTGGAGTCCTGGGCGGATGTGGCCGCAATCCCGAACCGACGTAGAGGACACACAGGACGTTCGCCGCCATCCCAAGAGCTCCCAGTCGCGCTCCTCCCGACACCCACAACCGGGGACCGCTTCCTCAGAAGGACATCGAACCGGCCCGTTCCGGCAGGGGCACCAAGTCTCGGCAGCAGCAGCGGATCCCGCAGCGCCGACGCCGCAGCCCGCTCCGCCTACCCTCCTGCCCCGCCTGTTATTCAGCACATGAGAGGGAAAATTGTCCGGATCGTTGGGCTGAATGCTCACGTTGCGGCAAGGAAGGACACCTGGCGTCCGTCTGCCGCACCTAACCACCACCAATGCCAATCCCGGCTCTCGCCGCCCAGGGTCTTACCAAGACAGGTTGAGCGGCGCACCTATGGATATCAATCAGGTAGACACTTCCACAGCATCCAAACTTTTTATTGACGTTACGGTCAATGGCAAGCCCCTGCGCCTACAAGTCGACACAGGAGCAGCAGTCTCATTGCTTAATTATACTACTTATGTGCAAATTGGCTCGCCCCCCCCCTCTCGCCGGTCACCAAGCGCCTCCTGACATACAACAAACAGGAAATAGCACTCCTGGGACAATTCACAGCAAACGTCATGTATAAGTCTGTACATCGTTCAGTCCTCTTTTTAGTAGTTAACAGTTCTCTCACAGCAGACTTATTTGGACTGGACGCTTTCCGCTTATTCGGATTTTCAATTGAGGATAACATACACCTCGTATCTCAGCATGTTCCTTTTCCTGAAGTGGACGCCCTTTGCACCGAGTTTCAGGACCTGTTCTCACCAGGCGTCGGCTGTGCAAAGGACTTCGAAGCATCACTCCAACTCCGGCCGGACGTACGGCCTCGATACTTCCGGGCACGCCAGGTACCCGTAGCGCTTCAACAACCACTTCAGGAAGAACTTCAACGTCTCCAAGACGAAGGGATCCTCCAGCCGGTGCGGTTCAGCCCCTGGGCCACGCCGGTTGGTCATAGTTCAGAAGCCAGGACGCCGCTTACGTCTCTGTGGTGACTTTAAGACCACCGTCAACCCGCATCTGCTGGTAGACGATTATCCACTTCCGAGACCGGGCGACCTCTTCCGCAAACTAGCAGGAGGTACCTACTTTACAAAAATTGACCTGGCAGAAGTATACCTTCAAATCCCTTTGGATATCCAGTCCCGACAATACACAGTCATCAACACTCCCTCTGGCCTCTTCCAACTCAACCGGCTCATGTTCGGCTTGGCCAGTGCTCCAGCGATTTTTCAACGGTATCTCGAACAACTTCTCCAGGATATTCCGGGATGCATCAACTATCTCGACGACATAGTCGTCACGGGACCCTCCGCTGCCGAACACATGACCAACCTCCGCCTACTCTTCCTCCGCCTCCGGGCAGCAGGATTGAAATGCAACCTTTCCAAGTGTCAATGTTTTCAACAATCCATTTCCTACCTGGGTCACATCATCGCTCAGGAAGGCATTTCCCCAGCATTTTCCTATGTGGACGCTATTTCCAACTTACCTCGGCCTCAGGATCTACATCAGTTGAAATCTTTTTTAGGCAAGATTTCATACTACAGAAAATTTATACCCTCAGCAGCACAAGTGGCAGCACCCCTGTACCACCTCTGTCGCAAGAATGTCCCGTTCCGTTGGACCCCAGCTTGCGAGACCGCATTCAACACCCTTAAACAGCAGCTCAAGTCCGCAGCATGCCTCATGCCATACACTCCAAACCTCCCCTTGATACTTGCCACAGATGCATCCGATTACGGTGTGGGGGCAGTTCTGTCTCATAAATTACCAGATGGCACGGAACGCCCCGTAGCTTACATCTCCAAAGCCCTATCGGCTGCTCAGCTTAAATATTCTCAAATCGAGAAAGAGGCGCTAGCTATTGTTTTTGCCTGCTCCAAATTCTATTCCCTTTTATATGGGATTTCTTTTCATCTCATTACCGACCACAAGCCACTCCTATCACTATTTGATCCGTCCACACGTCTGCCTACCAAAACATCCCACCGCATCCAGCGTTGGGCACTATTCCTGTCCCAGTTCAGATATACCATGCATTTCCGTACCACCTCCAGGCATGCCAATGCAGACGCCTTATCCAGACTACCGCAGGGACCAGACCTTGCCTTCGACAAGTCGGAACTTCTGGTGTTCCAGATCGACGATGACATACAAGAAGCACTGAAGACATTTCCAGTCACGGCCTCAAAAGTCGCGGCAGCCACAGGGGAGGACCCCCTCCTCCGTGTCATCCGACACCACATCTAACACGGGTGGCAAACACGTTTCCCTCCACGCCATCATCAAGACCTCAAGTTCTACTACTCCATCCGCCACCAGCTCTCAGTAGTAGAGGGAGTGCTCCTCCGCACAGAACCAAATTCCACCCCGAGGGTCGTCGTTCCGAGATCCCTACAACCGACAATCCTCCAAACTCTCCACCAAGGACACTGGGGAATTGCCCGCACCAAATCCCTTGCCAGACGCCATGTATTCTGGATCGGCCTTACCACGGATGTCACGAAGATGGTGCGGCGCTGTACCATCTGTGCCCAACAACTGCCCCGCCCCCCTCAAAAGTTCCTTTCCTGGCCGGCACCGTCCGGACCCTGGGAACGCATTCACCTCGACTTCGCTGGCCCATTCCTAGGCCACCAGTGGCTCCTAGTGACGGATGCCTTTTTCCCACTTCCCATATGTCGTCCGTTGCTCCACAATCACCACAGAGGTCACCATTTCAGCCCTCACGAAGATCTTTTCCATCGAAGGATTACCATACGCTATCGTCACAGATAACGGACCGCAATTTCGAAGTCGGGAATTCCTATCCTTCTGTACCGCCAACAATATCCAACACCTCCTCACCCCGCCCTTCCACCCCCAATCTAACGGGGAGGCGGAACGGCTAGTCAGAACATTCAAAACCCAAATGACCAAATACACCACAAGTCACAAACTCGAAGAGGCATTGACACTCTTCCTCAGTTCCTATCGAACCACTCCAGTGGGGGCCAAAAGCCCGGCGGAATTGCTGCATGGCCGCCAACCTCGCACTCTCCTCCATCTCCTCTTACCCCCGCCCAAAGTACAGGTACCTTCGGGCCCATTCCGTTTCACCCCGGGCTCCCTAGTCTGGGCCCGCGGGTTTGGCTCCCGGACCGGTTGGCTTCCGGGGGTCATCCAGCGGCCCCGGGGCCGCCAACTGTTCGACGTCAGCCTGGATGGCCGGATAGTGCGACGCCATCGAAACCAACTACGTCCCCGCTACCCCACGGCACCGTCCTCTTCCACCACGGCACGGCCATCCACTTCTTCCTCTCCTTCCCTGCCACCTCCACCACTCCTGCCGTCTAACCGTTGCTCAGGGACAGTTACAGCGCCACCAACGACGCCACAACCTGTCGGTCGCTCCGACACCCTTCAGCCGCAGCCTCTCGACCACCTGCGGGGACCATCTTCAGCGCCCCCCGTACAGCCCCCGGCCATCGACGCCGACGAACCGATGCCGTTAGCTCCACAAGTACCTCCACCACAACCTGCACCACGACGCAGGTTGGCACGCATCGCCAGGGGAACAGCTCCGTACTCCCCTGGAGGTAGCCTTCATAGTCTGCTCCAGGGCGCCGCGGCAGACGACCTCGCAGACGTCGCAGACATCGCTTCCCCCCCCCCCCCGGGAGGGAGGTATGTTCAGTCTGCCAGTAAAGGCCCCTGCCAGGCAGACCTCACACACAACGCGCCTGCACGCCGGGATACATATACGACTCCAAACAGGCGCAGAGACATCAAAACAAACCAGGAAAACAAATAGAATCATCTAGAAGCTAAGTGGGACTATTTCTTACAGAGGTCGCCGTACTACCACACAACGGAATTCCTGCGCCAGGCCGCCTATATAAGCGTAGCCGGCCGCTCCACCGCCAGTTCCGGCCTGACCGCGGAACCAGCTTCAACTACAGAAGACCACCGGAAGTTCGCGAGAAGTAGAAGCCGTCTCTCTCTACCCCGGATCAGGACCAGGCTAAATTTCTCGACGGTCATCCGCTAACTGTACCACATTTGTTATTGTTTATCAGTGTTTTGTGTACATAGTAATAAACCTCAAGGAACCATTAAGTGTAGTTCACTTCAATATGTGCAATGGTAAGAGAACTGAAGTTGACCTGGGATTTAGAATGAAAGACAATGACCTAGGCGTTACAGTGAATCATTTTGATAATTCAGGAGATCACGAATATTTAAACAACTTGTCATTGGGGTATCTTTGTGCACTATCAGATTTATGTGACACCGGAGACCAAGTAGGAAAAAAGTTTCTAAATGTTAATTCAGGGGAAGACAGCTTTGTCAGGTTACGTATCAGTTGATGAACCAAAACGTGTGTCCATCTAAGCTACCTTCTCAGTGGAAACTCTAAATTTTATTAATGTGTAGTATTGACATCTATCCCTGAGTACTGTAAACTATATTCTGCACTATAAGTTTTAATTATGTTGCTACGTTGTGTAGTTTTTGAGGCGGAAACCTACGACTTTCCCAGCTGATTACAGAAAACATCCGAAAAACGTAATTCGTCAAATCGGTACTGCAGGTCGATGAATTTTGTACCTTCCCGAGTCCACTTTAGCGGCACTGTAACAAGCATTCCAAAACTGGAGCATGCATCAACTTAAAAATTGAAACCGTAAACAAAAACTTTCCCTGTATAATTTTTTCCGCTTATGCGTTTCGCCCTTATGGAATGAGCCATCATCAGTGGATTGTTAGCAGGTGTTATTACATCTTCTATTAACATAAGAACTAATCGTGAGCTCGAGTACACACATATTTGATTCAATAGTGACTAACCTGTCTTGTACCAGGTTATATTACATACCGTCTGCCACAACAGCCACTAAGCATGTGCCTATGATGACGTAGATATTTTCATCATTGACAATTTCCACACAGTCAACATTAGCGTTTCCAGTCTTTCCAACATCTGCTGTTCAGTTTGCTCCTCTATCAATCATTCTCTTTTCTATTTCCTTTAAACGTCTATCACATGGTTTTCCCAAGGCTTCTTACTTTCCAGGTTCAAATTATACATCTTCTTTGGAACATTTAGGTGATTTATCATCTTCATGTGTCGATACCACTGCAGTATCAATCCTCTAAAAGTTCCTGTTCAACTGATTTCCTCATACGCAATCTAAAATGATAATAAATAGACTACAAGAGCGAAAGGCATATGTGAATAAATATTTACATATGAAAACAGCTGTAAATGACTTCAGTTAAATGTGTTATGGAAGGAAGGTTATAATTAATTTGATACGCAATTTTGTTTTGTTTTTTAACTAAAGATTTAAGATTCGTCGACATCTGGGTCATTAGAGTCGGCGGAGTATTGAAGACTAGGAACAGAAATTAGTTCGACCATGGCCTTTCGAATGAACTATCACAAAAAATCGTTAGGAGGTATTTCGGAAACCATGGAAAACCGAATTCTGGATGGTCTTAATAGGGTATCGAACTTGCGCTCTCCCGAAAAGCAGAGCAGAAAGTTAGCCTACCAGGCTGGGTAACAATAAGCAGATGATACCCAGCGTCGTAGATGATTGAGAACGTTTTGTTCCAGCGTTGTCTTCTACTTGTTCACCAGACACACAGATTTTAGTTTCACATGGATTAGCATTGTCACTGCTCAGTTCCTCGCTTATTGTCAAAATATCTATCGCCATATAATAATATTCGATGAGCCTCGAGATCACACACGGAGAAAAGTAAACGAATGGCAGAGAGTATTATTACAGAAACAATCTAGGAAGATGGAGATACCTTTTGTGGCATTAACATGGGATAATTTGCTTGCTTTTTTTTATTATTAAAATTCTTATTCGGTACCTGCAAGATTATCTGCGGTTCATTTTAATGTGTAAGGAAGATGTTGCTTTGCACTTATACTAAACTCCGTTCTTCTTTTCAGAATGAAGGAATACGGAAACGTCAAGTCGTTATTGCTTTCCATAATCTTATCTGTTTTATTTTTATGACCAAAATAGTAGGAAGAAAAATATTTTATTATTTTTTAGCAATAATTGTGGGTAGCTTGACCTTAAATCTTTGAAATCGCATGATACTATTACCAACTATTTTACTTCAATCTTCTTTTTCGTCACCTTTTCGCCAACATTTTTAGGGGCGGTTGCCTTCAATGAATTTTACTCACAGTGAAATTCGGAGCTTTAGTTTCACGACCGAATGGCCTTACTGGCGCCAAGCATTTTATTACAGATGAAACGGATAGCTGTTTGGCCGGATACCGGATTCTATAAGCCGGATATTCTGCAGCCGAATAGCCAGCTGAACGTTGTTATTTGAAGTTAGCGGAAGTAAAAATGTCGTAAGTAAAGAAACGATCGTCTATTTGGGATTATTCTGATATAAATAATGACAGGAAGTTTTCAATTTTTAATTACTTTTCGCCAGGCACCTTTTGACGCAAAATTTGAATCAATTCCTTTTTCTCTTTGTGGACTTAAAGAATACACAATGACGTATTTTTTTCTGTCTTCGACGATATACTTCTGCCTTGAAACCATTTGAAAACGAAACATCCAGTAAACTTTCATGAAATGAGGAAAGCTACAGCTGCTATCGTGCCTGTATTGCCATTAGCCATCCCCGGGACAAGTTCATTTTCGACATTAAAAGAAAAGCAATTGACTATATCAGAATCGTTTGAAAGGAAATTACTTTGGGATGTAAACGACTCAAAAAAAGTTATTGCAAGAATCGTTGCATTAGACAACGAGCCGGTATCTATCGTAGAAAGGAACGGATTTTCAAGTCCCTAGAAGACGCTTTATCTCGCTACAAACACCGAGCCTAAATAATTTACCGAGCGTGGTGGTGTAACGGCTAGCGTTCTGGCCTCGCATTCGGGAGGACGGTGGTTCGAATCCCCGTCTGGGCATCCATATTTGGGTTTTCCATGGTTTCACAAATCACTCCAGGCAAATGCCGGGATGCTTCCTGCAAAAGGTAATGGTCGAATTCCTTCCAATTCATTGCCCCCCATCCTTTACCGCCTCTAAAGACCTCGCTGTTAAGAGACGTTAAGCAGTTAAAAAAAAAAAACATTAAATATATGTTGTTTTTTTAAAATTGCTTTACGTCTCTCAACAGCGAGGTCTTTAGAGACGGGAAAGGATGGGGGCAAGGAATGAGAAGGAATTCGGCCATGGCCTTTTTAAGGAAGCATCCCGGCATTTGCCTGGAGTAATCTGGGAATCTATGGAAAACCCAGATCTGGATGCCCGGACGGGGATTCGAACCGCCGTCCTCCCGAATGCGAGGCCAGAACGCTAACCGTTACACCACCACGCCCGACTTCTATCACAGAATTTATTAGAAAATATAAAAAAAAAATTCTGGTGCTCTGTCTGTTTCTGTGACTTCTAGATCTGTTTACAGAATACTGAATTTCACAGGTTATGGGTACCTTCTGAAGTCAAACTAGAACATGGAGTTTTTGCTAGGAAGCATTTCCCTTCTTCTCACCCTGGAAAAAATATAGCAAGGGAGCTTAATAGTATCGTAAATCGTTGGGCTATTGACCAAAACAAAATACATTTATTCATTCATGACAGTAGCGCCAGCATGGTGAAGGGTGTACGCATGGCTGACTATGCTTCTGCAAGGTGTTTCATCAAGTTGCTTCAAAGAATTTTATCTGAGCCCTTGAAGATCCAGCGTGAAGTGGCTTAGCTCAAGAAAAATTGCTGGCGATTCTAAAAGAAAAATTTACCAGACCGTCAGCTGGTGCCAGATATCAGCACGAGATTAAATCCTTGATTACAAGGACAAGCAAAATTGATTATTACCTCTTATTACAGAGAAATTGGTGTTCATTCAGTATGTTAAAAAATGATAAACAGTATTTTGATTTGAGACATAGTGTTTTTATTTGTGTTTAGACTAATTATATACTTAGCTTTTGTGAATTTAAAGAAAATTTCATTAAATTTTCGTAATTTGTTGAGAATCCGATACCCGCCGGATATTGACCCACTATCCGGCCGGATAGTGAAGACTGGCCGGATACCGTATAGTTGCCGGATATCCGTTTCATCTCTACATTTTATAACTACTACCAGTTCGTACTAAGTACTAATGGCCGAAGTGAAGTATTGCAATCTGTCTGTGTACCTATGTTCAGCGTGTGATAAGTGTATCTATTTTTTGTTTTTGAAATGTTTAGGGTATAATAATAATTCCGTGTGGTCGTAATAAACTGGTCACAGGATTTCTATTAACTGTTCATTCCGCCCCTGTTGTAGCCACCTTAACCTAACCTGGCAGTCCTACCGGGTACAGAGGACCCACAGTTTAACGTGGAATTCAAACCACGGAAGCGTTCGGGCGTACTTCACATTACACGGCAGGCTGTATCAGAAGTGAACGTCTGGTTAAGAGCCAATGAAAAATCCCCGCTGTGACAGGGCTTTGAACATGGGACCTTCCGATCCCCACTTAGACACCTTAATCACTTAGGCACCAGATCCCGGTGGTGGGAAAAATTTTCATCAACCGGCTTTGGCGGGCTGGGTAGGTAGGACAGCTACTGATGCTCATTTTCTGATCACCAGGTTATACGCCAGAATCCTGGGTTAAATCCCAAAACTCTCCGTAGTGCATGTGGGGTGAGGGTATTTCGTCGCCAGTTTGGGACGTTAAGTCTAGCGGAAAAGTAGGCCTGAATGGGCCGGCATCTGATTTTACTCTCTCATTTCTTCATCTCTCATTTCATACAATACTCGACTCTGAAAATAAAGGCTACACGGTCATCACCACTTACGAACACTGTAACAATGGGGAAGGCAACGGGAAACCAATCCAGTTCATCTTCCAAGAGAGATCCCATGCGAGTTGCTTACGCCTGGAATCGAAAGAAGAATTTGATAAAAACTTGTTCATCCACGGAAAATAACTTCAAAATATTTTTTTTTCTTGAACGCTACTATTAATGTGTGCTTAGTATTAACCTTTAACCTTCTTAAATATATTAAATCATCGATATTATGAACAAATGTGAATCTCCTAAACAACATCTGAATGAAATGGAGTTTATCTAAAATTTATTTAGTAATTTGAAATAAACTTAATTTTCCATTTATAATTTAGAAAGAATAACTCAACTGCAAGAATGTTGTTCATAGTTATATGATTTTCTCTTCTAACTTAAGATTGACAATAATCCCTCCAGAATTTTAATCAGGTTAAGTACCAGCTGCAAACAAGCAGTAAGAAACAGTCTGCATTATTTCATTAGCATATCTGCCATGAAACCTGTCATAGTGAGGATTAACTTTCCGAAAGTAATTTAATAAAGACATGTAACTTCCCGTACACTTATTAGCGACCTCAGGTGGTCCGAAGCGGAAATAAATCATAAAACCTCGATTAATTTATATTATTTGTTCAATAACTTTTGATATGTCACGATGTGAGATTCTTCCCATATTTCTGGTTTGTCTCATATCGCACATAATAAATGTCGCTAACAATACACTATTTCTTTGGAAATTTAGCAATTTTAACGCCCAAGTTCATTAATTTATCCTTACCAGGAGCCTTAAAGAAATCATTGTAAAGGTTCCCTTTAATTTGATTTCTTAAAATTTTTATATAATTTTTATATAATTTTATATAATTATATAATTGCGATGGAGCGCGCGCTCCGGTGACAATCTCCCTACACACCCATCTTTCTACTTTCCTCTTCCAACCTACTTTTGCCTTCTACTAATTTAAACTATTTCAGTGTTTTCGGTGAATTATTTACCATTTCTTTTGGTAATTTAATGCAACCCTGACACCCTTCCCTACGAAAGAAAATTTTCCCACACCGTTATGCCTGAAATCAAGTGCAAGCTTGTGGTCATGGTCATCTTTGCCCTTCCACACATCTCTCTTAATTCTACCACCAATATCTTTCCATGCCTCATTACCAACATACGCCTTGTATACTGCCATGACTCTCCTTACCCTCCTTCTAATCCCACTCCTGCTCCATTATCATATTAGCTTCCGATTTAGTTCTGCAGTTATTTCCAAACACAAATCTAGCAGCCCATCTCTGCACCCCCTCCAAGTCCTTAATTCGATACCCAAAATGTGGGTCCCATACTACACCAACATATTGAAGCAAACGTCCGGCCAAAGTTTTGTAACCCAATTTTCTTACTTCTCTAGTACATCCTCTCTCCAACCTGTGAAAGATTTTTTTACCCTTTTCCTACTACCTGTCCAATGTGTCCTGTCCAGTTAAGTTTGTTATCAAATATTTTGCCAAGGTATTTACATTTAGAGCCTTCAATAAGCAATTCCTTCCCCACTTTATAATCATAATCAACTTTTAGTATTTTATCTGTGTTCCTAATAAGTTGGCTCTTCTTTGCATTTATATTCACCCATGTTGACTCATCAAGCTAGATATACTATCTACATCACCCTGCAGTTGTTTACAGTCTTCTGACGTTTTGATCCTATTATCCAACATTATGTCATCTGCAAACAATCTAATTTCTGATAGTAAACCATTAACACAATCATTCATTAGTCTAACGAATAGCATTGGACGCTGTACACAACCCCGTGGAACCTCCTTGTTCACTCCTACTTCTATTGACACTTGATTTCCTACCCTAACTTTTTGCTTTCTACCTATTAAGAATTCTTCTATTCAGAAAAACACCTGTTCATCAAGCTTACTAGTTTTTTCCTTTTTTAGCACCGCTTTATGGCACGCTCTGTCAAAAGTCACTGAATGATCTAGTGCTACACTATCAATTTTACCTCCCTGTCCATGTCATCAGAAATATCTTCCTTACTTCCTATCATTTACATTGCAAGTCCAGGGGCAGCGAATGTCAGCGGCTAATGTCAGCGGCAGGTGTCACTAAATCCCTGAGCCCCTGGTCTTCCTCAATAAACGCCTCCAACCCCGGAGCAACCAATCCTTGGCTGCATCTATTCTTTAAGCCACCAGCTGGCAAGTGTGCTCGTAGCAACCTGATCACAGATAGTTTACAGCTCGTGTCTACATACAGCATGCTCTGAATCCCCAGCCCTTGAAGATGTGGCAGTGTGCATACCGGCGGTAGAAGGTACCACATCCACTGTCTTCATCGCGTCCGTTTTATCCGGGAGCCACTCCCGTTGCTGTAACGTGCCACTAATCGCAGGGCCGCGCTAACCACCCTTATGTACCTTCCTGATCAACTGGTGGAGCAGTCTCGGTACTTATGAACCCCTTAGCAATCCGATGAGAGGCACAAACAACTTGAGTCCCCTTGTCCGAACAGCGGAGAGCCTTTTAGCGACCTTTTAGGGACTGCTAATTCCCGTACCCGACTCTGCCTCAAGTGGATGGACCAAACCCCTTGGGGAAAGGTGAAGGCCACGCATATCTATTTAGGGACCAACCCACCGCTCCCCACCTCCAGCCCTGTCTTTCAATCATCTTTATATATACAAATTAAGCCTCCGTATGTTTCTGCTCGCAAAACTTGAAAAGTATCAGGTCGACTGACCTCAATTTTTTTTTTTGAAAATGTGAATGAAGGCACGAAGAAGGTTTTCAAAACTCCGAAAACCACCCTCTCTCCCCCTGCACCCCTCAATTTTTGTACAAACACAGATATTTTATCCGATTTCGGCGGAATTTGCACACACATACTATTAAACATACAGAAAAATACCGTCAATATTTGGTTTGAAAAATTCAATCCCTCTCCCTCTATCCACCTCCCTAATCTTTGTCAATGTTCTTTATACAAAGCTACAGTTTCTATCCGATTTTCAGGAACTTTACATTTTAAAAGAACCGAAAAATACTGCCTACATTTGTTTTGTAAAATGCCTATCCCTCTCTCCCTTCCCTCATAATTTCCAATATTGTTTATAGAAGGCCACAATTTCTATAAGATTTCGATGGAAAAGTGAACATGTATATTTTAAAACAAATAGAAATATATTGCCTACATTCTGTTTACAGAAACCCAACCCCTCTTCCACTTTATTTTTGTTCTTTAAACAAAGCTACAGTCTCTACCCCATAACTATTGTACCTTGGATATGTATACTTTGGATGAAATAGAAAAATATTGCCTATATTTGGTTTCCAAAAGGTCAACCCCTCTCCCGCTTTACCCCCACCCCTCTTAATTTCCAATATTGTTAATAGAAACTCAAAGTTTTTAATCCAGCTTTCAACGTTACACTCCACATGTATACTTTAAAACAAAGAGAAAAATATTATCTACATTCTGTTTGTAATAATTAAACCCATCAACACCTTTACCCTATTTAATTATTGCAAATATTATTTATACAAAGCTACAGTTTTTATCTGATTTCGATGTAACTTTGCACATGTATACTACAAAACAAAGAGAAAAATACTGTGTACCTTAGATTTACAACCCTCCCCCCCTCCCTCATGCTACTTAAACATAATTTACGTTTGAAACCATTTAGTTTTTTGCAAATATTTCTAAAATGGTAGGGAAATCGGCTGAAGAGATGGCGATATTCTGAGAGCCATTAACATATCGTGTGAAACGGCGTTGGACCGATTCCGATTGGACAATTACTGAGCAACAAACTGGAATTTGAAATTTAAAAATTGTTTTAAAGTTTTTGTGGTGACATACAAATCTACAATTTTTATCTTATCTCGAAGGCACTGAGCACAGATGCTTTAAAGTAAGTTAAAAATTACATTTACATATGTTTCACAAAACTAAAATGTTTTTATGTGAAACTTTTGTTCCTTTCATTCCACAGTAACGCAAAGCAGGGTATTAAATTGAATGATGTATTTCCCCGGTGAATCTATGTTTGTTCGCTAGAATACGTTTATTTATTTCCCTGTTCATTTCATATCAGACTGAGCCAACGTGAAGTGTGATGGGGTTTAGCTTGTAGATTATATCGGCATAACGGGAAACAGCGAACTAGCAGAATCTTCCATCCAACAAAAATAGCTGCAATTCACAGGCTTCGCCTAGAGGAGGTACTATAGCGTGTTCAATTAAAAGAGGCGGCTCAAGGTCACTCTGCTCTATCCCCACTCCTCTTACCCCTACATGCGACGGGGAGAGAGCTACCGCGCATGCGCCAATGTCCTCACAACGTATGTAATGCAATATTTTTAATCTAATCTGATGATTTTTTTTAGTAAATCGAGCATTTTAACTATCTGAAATGAGCGAAATGAGTGACTCATGTATAGTAGAAATTGCATATTACCACCTACAATTTAATATCTTAATCAACATAAAAATTGTTTACATGACATAAATGAATAAAATTTACTGCTTCCAATCATTATTGTTATTTTTAAAAGTTGTGCGAGACATTTCGAAAGTTAAATATGATTTTTAGTAGCTTTTCGGGGTGTAATTTAATTATTGACATCGGAAGTGTAAGTTTTAATTTACAGAAATCGTTGATTAAGAACAATCGCAGGCTTTCAGACAGTGGCTTAGTTACATACACGCTGCACTGTTCCTAACTACTCGCAACAGGCCTCTGCTCTCAGTTTTTGCGGTTCCCTAAAAACTGAGTAAATTTTATCTTCACAGTTTTTTTTTTCTTGTCTTAAAGAAACAATACACATCAAAAATAATTTGGAGGATAGGAGCGGAGCGAGGGGAAGATGACCTTGAGTTGCCAGTTAGGAGTGAGCAAGGTAGAGCAAAGTCAGGTTGGGCTTCCCCTCCCGTAAGGTCAGATCAGTCGAAGGCCCATAAAATCGCCTGCCGACTCCGGGATTCGATCCGGGAATCTTTTGATAGCCAGTTAGCTGTCATAGCCACCGAGTCACTGCTTCATGAGTCAAAGGAGGTGCTGAATAGCTTATCTGAAATAGTGAAAGAATTTAAAATAAAAGTTCTTCATACGCCTAAAGTATGTATGTGAACTTGACACAGGGTTATAATCAACATCTCAAATGATTTAGTAATATGTAGAAGAGAAAAGAGGACAATTGTCATAAATTAGTAATTGATTTCAGGAATAAAGTAGAGGGAAGATTTTCACGTGTAACTAAGGGAGTCAGGTATTGGAATATGTTACTAAGTGAGATGTTGAACAGTATAACTCAAACAATAAATCAATTAAAGTAAAGACGTTATAATATATAAGGAGGTGCGTGTGGAAGTTTTTTTATTTCCATGGAATAACAATAAATAAGGAGGAACCGTTTTATGTCCTTTATACATACACAAATCGTCGTACTGTTACTGGAAACAATTGTTGACGCTTTGCAGCTCAAACAACAGCCGAAATTGTTTGATGCTGAACAATAGAAAGCGATGGAACAGAGTATGGAACTAACCATACTTACATTCCTTTCGAAAATACAGTCAACCCGGGAACGACACACCCGAAGATGCCAAACACAGTCAGGACAACCAAACATTGATCCGAAAGGAGATACGACCAACGTTGTAAGAACTTCCCCTTACTCTGGGCGAGATGTTTCCCCAGAATAGGGATGGGCAAAATATATCGATGTATCGATATTTTTCTAAAAAATATCGATATTTATCGCCGATATTTTTATTTTCGATATATCGATATTGTATTTAGTGTATCGATTTTAAGCACCACTTCGATATTTTTTCTACGAATGCAGTTCAGTATCCAATTTAATCGTTACATGTATATAGGACAAATATACGAACATATCCAATCTTTTGAAAGTGTCTTAAAAAGTGAATTCGTCGAAATATAACAGCTTCATCAGCGGTTGAGAGGTTAAAAAAAGCTGTTAAATTTTAACAACTTCACGTTAACGACATTTTTATATTAGCATGTAAGCGCTTATTTTATCTTTGTAGTTGAAATATTATCTTTTCAACTGTTTTTTTTTTCATTTACGAATAACAATTAATAGGTTGATGAACCACAAGTTATTAGGAATGACTGTTAATTCATTTAAATGTCTACAATCTAGTCTACAGTCAAAGCTCCTTAATCTCAAGGAATACGTTCCGTAAATTAACCGCAAATACGAAAATCTTGAATACGGAAATCTTGAATACGGTAACCTTGAATACAGAATGTTAGTTTATATAGGACTAGCTCGTACTCGCGACTTCGTACGCGTGGATTAAGAATTTTTTTGCCAGAATTGAATATAGGAAGTTATTGGTAACGAAGGATTGGTCCCAAACAATATCGAGACGGCATAATATGACAGGAAAGCTATCAGTATTTCATTCTACCTGTCTCTTGAAGAGAATCAATTTCCGACATATTTCTGTCACTATTCGATAAGATCTCAAAATTTCGTGACTACAACTGTTAATCATACTCGAAAAAATGTCCTGTGCCCTTTGTACAGATTTTCTTATCAAATTCCATCAATATCGATATAGCCATTTAGTCGTCAAAACGTAAAAAAAAAGACAGAGACTTACATCCGTATTTATAACATTATTACTATGGTTCACACACACACGCTGACTGTGAACAACACCTGAGGGATCATTATAACGTAAAAAAGTGTACACCTGTATCACTGCAAGACTACCTACGATTTGCCTCGCATTGCATCTCTAACTTTGTGATATCTACAGTTTAACATTCAATTCGAATAACCTACGGGCCAGGCGTGACTCTTACGATCAAAAACAATTTTTAAAAATATTAGTCCCCACGGAAATTTGAACCGGAGACCACGACCCAAACATTTGAAAGCAAGCGCTTTAACCACTGAGCTGCCTGTCCGCTACACGGAAAAACGGTACAGAGACGTCCATATCCAACGCGTCTGTCTATCGCCGTTCAGTAGTATTTCGAAATTATGAGACACCATGTGATATTTATACAGATAATTTTTCAACCAAATGTAGACAGTATTTTTCTCCTTGCTTCAAAGGATAAGTGTGCAAAGTTTCACCGAAATCGGATGAAATCTGTGGATTTGTGTGAAGAACAAACAAATCAACAAACAAACATACATACATTCATCTTTATATATATAGATAGATTATAGGGAATACGTTCCAAGTATACAGAAAAATTTTGATGTAGTGGAATGATTATCGCACTTAATAAACCAATTCTGGATTGCTTTAAATCCTCTATCCTAAAGTTCATTGTAATGCTCTTTCAAATATGGATTAAGACAAATAACTTTCTCGTGAATTACAGCCCCACTAAAGAATACTTTCTTGTGATTGCTGTCTTCGATTGATGTAGTGAGAATGGTTTTTAGTTTTTTAATCACTGAGACACCAATAGTTTTTACTGATAGTAAGATCCTCTTCGAACGCCTCTCCCGTGTCAGGTTGTAGGTGATTACCATGGGTAATGTTTATCCCTCCAAGGAAAGTCCTAGGAATATGAACTGTGGTGGTTTCCCGTTTCACCGAACTTCGTGGTGTAATGGTTAGCTTTCTAGCCTCGCATTCGGGAGGAGGGCGGGTCGAATCCCCGTCCGGTCATTCAGATTTGGGTTTTCCATGGTTTCCCAAATCACTCCAGACAAATACCAGGATGCTTCCTTCAAAAGGCCATGGCCGAATTCCTCCCCATTCTTTGCCTCCCATCCTTTCCCGTCTCTAAATACCTCGCTGTTAAGAGACGTTAAGCAGTTTAAAAAAAAAATCCCCGTTTCCTTCCTCAGTGTGACAGTGCTCCTAAGTGCGTTTGACAGTGACACTGTGTGGTTCAGTATAGAGTGTTATGGATGAGAGATGAAAGAAGGGAGAGGGTACAAGCCGGTGTCGGCATGTTCAGGCCTACTTTTGCGAAACATTCTAAAGGGGGCGCCAACCTTAACATTCCCATCCGACGGATGAATCACCATCAACAACAGCGTATGCCCTCGCAACATACGCACTGCAGAGAAATTTCAACTTACTGGTCAAGCCCTGATGATGAAAATCGTTGATGGAGTGTTAAGTGAAAATAATTCATTTGCAGAACTCTGCGATCACGTAAAAACTATTGCGACTTATTTTAAGCAGTCTGTCAATGCTATGGATCTATTATGATCTGAACAAGAAGCATCTGGGGAAAAGGAAAGAGAGGTGTTGACTTTGACACAAGCTGTTAGTATCAGATGGAACTCCTACTTTAATATGTTAGAACGATTTGTCAGACTCTCTGCAATTGTAGCTAAAATCTTAGCTACAATAAAATAACTGTTTAAAAAACATAAAAACCGCCTTCAAAAAAAGGGCACTAAAAATTTTAAAATAACTTTATACCTTGCTTAGAAGAAAGTAAATCTAAACGGACAATATTTTACATTACTGTTATTGAAATTTTTACATTAATTAGTTATTTTTGGAGTCGGTGCCAGCTGTCAGATCGCGCAGATCGAATTACTGAACTTTATCTGGCGTTCGAGGTGAACCGAGAGTTCGAACAATAATTACAAATATTTTACAGCATGTCGTGAGGAAGATAGTTTTATTGCGGGTGACAGCTTAGGGAAACAAATTAACGGTATGTTATCTGTGGCTCGGCCTCGCTGGTCATCCAGGCATATCTCTGGCGCTATAGTGTCAGTTGGTTGGCTGCATCATGCAGTAAACACTTTATAGTTAGTATAATATCGGTGTATCATCTATATGTTTCAGTTTTGTTGAAAAATGTTTCTAGAATTAATTATAGGTCAGTAGTAACATGATTTTTTATGTATTACTGTTTTTATCTTTTTGGTTTTCTTGTTTTGGCTGGCACCGACTCCAAAAATAACTAATTAATGTAAAAATTTCAATAACAGTAATGTAAAATATTGTCCGTTTAGATTTACTTTCTTCTAAGCAAGGTATAAAGTTATTTTAAAATTTTTAGTGCCCTTTTTTGAAGGCGGTTTTTATGTTTTTTAAACAATTATTTTATTTTTAAATTTTTAGTGGTATTATAGTTAATTTGTATTTATATATGCCGCAGCAATTTTCATTTTGCGAACTTCCTGGTAACTCAGTGGTTAAAGCGAATGCTTTTTTTTTTTTTTTTTTTTTTTTCTTTCTTTACAACAACTTTCTGAATGGGGTGAATTGGATTCTCTATTAAGGAATGTCAGTTTACATTTTGGTCCAGGCTGTGTTTCGATCTAATAATAACATCTGTTAAAGCTGCTGCTCGATAATCGAAACATGTAACATCTGGACATTAATACATACCACATACACAAATCTGTGGAATATATCTGTTCATTCCGGCATCACATAGAAAATATAGATATTTAATTGGTTTTCACAACGTAAAAGCTAGGGGTCCGAGTTGAAATCTAAAGTACATGTTGAGACATAAGGACAAATACATTTTATAAATATTCTTGAATGACTTAAAAATAGCTTAATTGATTTTGACGGTACTTAAAACTGTGGATTTTGTAAAGAGCATTGGAAATTATAAACGATGGGGGTAAAGGAGAAGAGGGATTGGGCTTTTGTATACCAAATGTAGACTGTCTTTTCTGATTGATTTAAAGTATACGTTTGTTAATTTCTATTGATATCATATAAAATTTTTAGGTGTGTATAAAAAAAATAATTAAGGGGTGTGGAGGTGAAGAGTAGTTTTTGTTAAGGTAGTCTCTTTGTTTTAAAGTATAGATGTGCAAAGTTCCATAGAAACCAGATAAAAACTGTAGCTTTGTGTAAAGAACATTTACAAAAATTAAATGGGGTAAGGGAGTGAGCGGTTGGGTTTTGTAAACAGAATGTTTCCCTTTGTTCTTAAGTATACATTTGCAGTGTTCCATCAAAATCTGATAAAAACGGTAGATATCTATAAAGAACATTGGAAATTAGGAGGGGTGGGGCTAGAAGGGAAGAGGGGTTGGGCTTCTGCAACCTAATTTAAACACAATTGTTATGTATTTTTTAAAGTATACGTGTGCAAATTTTCTTCAGAATCAGATAGAAACTGTGCTTTGTGTAGATTAAAGGGGTGGAAAGGGGAAGAGAGGTTTGGCTTCTCTAAACCAAACGCAGACAGTATTTTTTTATTTGTTTTGAAGTATACATGTGCATACTTCCTTCAAAATCAGATAGAAACGGTAGTTTTATATACTGAACATTGACAGTAAGGGAACGTGCACAAACCACGTAGCTCGGTCCAGGGGGGGGGGGGGAGGGGTTGGCTGGAAGGCTACGGTGGGCTACGTGGGGGGAGGGGGGGTTGCGAGCCAGGCCACATAGCTTTCGTTTCATAACATTTTTCACGTTAAATGAGGAATAGAACACACAACAGCATGTGAATATTTATTTCGCTCAGTTAATTATCTTTTTATATAATTTACAAGCGTCTGACGAGAGAAAACAGTATAAAATGTCTTCTGGAATCAAAAGGGTAAAAAAGCTACGTGCTACGTGGAGGGTGGGTGGGGGTGTAGAGGCAAAAGCCACGTAGGGCTACGTGGGGGGGGAGAGGGGGTTCACAATAGGCCAAAATGGAGCTACGTGGTTTGTGCACGCTCCCTAATTAAAGGGGCAGAAAGGAGAATAGGGTTTGTGTTTTTGTCAAAGTAATGTGAGTAGTATGTTTCTTTTTCTATTTGCTTTAAAGTAAACACATGCGAAGTTCCACTGAAATCGGATTAAAATGTGGGTTTGTACAAACATTGAGGGATGTAAAAGGAGAGCTAGGATAGTTTTTTTATTTTTTGGGCTAAATCTTCTCCATAAAAAAATACATGTATGTGCCAACTTTCATAAAGATCGGTCAAATGGTGTCAACTGTAGCTTTTCAAAAAGAAAATTGACAAAAGTCAGGGGGCGGAAATGGGGAAAAGGGGTTCAGTTTTTGCAAACCAAAAGCTGACATTATTTTTCTCTTTGTTTTACAGTAAAAGTTTGCTAAGTTCTATCTAAACTGGATATAAACTGTGGGTTTGTATAAAAATTAAACGGTTTAATGGGGAGTGGGGGTGGTTTTTTTGGTCCGAAACCATCCTCGTGAAAAAATTCGTATAAGCTCTAACTTTCATGGTAATAGATCAAATGGTGGCGACTGTTGGTTTTTAATTTTTAAAAAAATTGACAAAACTTAAGGGGTTGGTAGGAGGGAGAGGGGTTGAGCATTGGCAGACCAAATGTTGACAAGATTTTTCTGTTTGTTTGAAAGTATACATTGGCAAAGTTCAATCAAAATCAGATATGAAATATGGTTTTCTATAAAATTAAGGGGTGTAAAGGGAGAGATGGGGTGGTTTTTTTATTTTTTGGTCAGAAACCTTCTCCATGAAATATTACATGTATATGCCAATTTTAATGGAGATCAGTTAAATGGTGTCGTCTTTAGCTTTATATAAAGAACATTGGCAAAAATTAACGGTTGGATAGAGTGAGAGGGGTTCAATTTTTTCCAACCAAAAGTTGACAGTATTTTTCTGTTTATTTTTTACTATACATTTCCAAAGTTCCATCAAAATCGGATAAAAAGTGTGGGTTTGTATAAAAGTTAAGGGGTGTAAAGGGGTAGAAGGGTGGTTTCTCAATGAAATTCATATGGGACCACTTTGGAGGTATACTCTATCCACTATAAAAATTTCATTTAAATCGGTTCAAAATTGGCGAAGATATTGCTGAACATACATCCAAAAAAAAAAAAAAATTCAGACGAATTGAGAACCTCCTCCTTTTTTGAAGTCGGTTAAAAAGTCAGTCAAATATAAATACACTTAATATGGTTGCAATTTAACAGCTTAATGTAAAACGTGACCTCATTGTCCTGCTTGGTCCTTTCAAAGTAGCCACTGAAGAGGTTAGTGGAACAAATTATGTGACTGCTAGCTTAGCCATTCCTGTTACAAATCTGATTCGAAAAGTAACGGAACAAGCTACTCCTTCGACCACTTTAGGATTCATGGTAAAAGAGGCTTTACTCCAAAGAATTCAAGAGAAATTAAGTCCTTTAGAAAGAAATACATTTCTTGCAGATGCTACCATTTTGGACCCTCGTTTCAAACGTATACACTTCACTTCTCCAATCGGTGTGTCAAATGCGATATCTACAATAAGTAATGATATTCGCTTGGAACTTAGACGACGAGGACAACGTTCTCCAGAAGTAAGGTCTACAGCAGCAACACAATATATCGCAGATAACGCATCAATTTGGTTTGCACATGAAAAGCTATTATCCCTTAGCACTACTGTTATGCAAGAGGCTCTGGCTCAGTTCCTAATGAGCTTAAGCAGTATCTGGAGCAACCATTAATAGACAGAAAATCAGACCCAGTAAAATTTTGGGTGAATTGCCAGTGCTCCAGCGCGCTGAAATATCTTATACGTCAAGTTTCTTCTGTGTCGTCCAAAAGAGTGGTTCCTGCAGTCAACTTAGCTGTACTGAACAACAGGAGTAGATTGACGGGGGAGCACGTAAAACAGAGTCCTTTTGATGTCCATATCAGACGAATACTGGTTTGATTACTTGAAAAAAAAATAATAAATTAATAAAAGTTTATATAATTTCTACCCGTGTCTTTAATTTTCAGAATTTTCTTAAATATTTTAATGTATTTTATGATTTTTCTTTTAGATAATTACTCCCGTTAGCCAAAAATATCGTAATATCGATATTTTTTCCTCGATATATATCGATAGTGTTTGTAAATATCGTTTCGATATTTATCGATATATTTTTTTAAATGCCCATCCCTACCCCAGAAGAATTAGTGCCTGTCTAGACGATATCTTTCTTTAACGACATGTGATGAAACTCGTCTAACACAGACTGCAACTGTTTTGGTACGCTAACAAAGATTTGATATAGCATAGTATAGTTACTAATTGATTAAAGTTACAGTTTGATTATATATTAGAAAACAGGATAAACTCAACTGCGAGAGTAAAATTATAAGTTTTTGGTTTTTTTCTTTAAGGCCAGACAGACAGACATATGGTTGCGCATGCGCCAGCGATCAATCACTCCTGATTAAGGAGACCACGTACTATATGTGGTCAGCAATAAGGTGCAACGCTTTATTACTAGATCAAAAGTACTGGTGGACTCTTGATTTTGCTTTTGCTCTGTGAAATAGTAAATATTATTGCCTGCTGTGAGTATTATCGGCAAGACCAACCATTGGTATCAATTGTAGCGAGAAGAAACTATTAACAGTACTCTCACCTGCATTTATTTTCCATAGGAATTTAAAGAAATTTTAAAATAAAAATATTCGAGTTCAATGATACCAACATAGCAAGGAGGTGCTGACGACGAAACAATGTCATAAATCTCCTTACGTTTATGTTATAAGAACAAAAATTTTCAGGTGAGATAAATATATTTCCACGCATCATCTTTATCTGAGAGCTTCCTGTATCTCTTAGCTGTCTTAAGACTAGGAAAACAGAATGATTGTGAAACGCGCTAACCTCAAGGTATAATTGGTTACAATCTATATACGAAGCACTCACATTGAAGAAAAACTTTACTGTGTTACGAAATAAGTAGTTTTGTGAGGTGGAGGTTGGGGGCTGTTCGAGAATTCATATTCTAGATAATTGTGGGAAACCACCTAAAATTACGGTGTAACATATTTATTAACTGATTTGTCAAGGAAAGTGGGTTGAGAGTTACTGCAATATAGAAAACGGAAAACAATATTTTGGGAATGCGTAAATCATCCGTTGATGGTGAGACATGGGTGAAAGAGGGCAAGGAATTAGGAGGAGCGACGCCTGGAAGGGTAGGGAGAACATTGACGATACACTGGCACTTGATATCAGGCATAGGGTTAAGGGCGTCAGGGAATCGATTAATTTTATTTCTGAGATTTGTCTGTTTCGACGTACATGGAAGGAGAGTTGACGTGGTGAGATATTTTTATACGAGTGATCAGTTTCTGTAAACACTGTAAACTGTATGCTAACAGTGAAATTTACACAAAAATTCTCTAGAAGCTATGCTTACGTAGGGTACCAACCAAAATAGACTTCAGATAATCTGGAATTTAATTATATAATTTCGTATTACGGTGCAAATATTCGGGACTCTGCTGAGAATTACCGTCCTTATGCTAGTTAGCTGAAATGCTAGAGGTGAATTTCAATATAAATGAAAAAAAAAGTTTTTTTGCTACTTGTTGCTTTTTAATGACGTTTTAAGAAAAGTTTTATGACCTTCGTGAAGTTTTTTATACACTATTATTTGGGAAAATTGCAACATAAAGAGAGACAGGTGTGATTACTATGAAATTTAATCCACTGATCTTGCACATGGCAATATAAATATGATTAGAATTGCAGAACTGAACATACACTTTGATCGTCATAATCCAGTACGGTATGAAGCCGCCACGTGCTGCAACCAGAACCTCTAGACGGGGTGCATGGAATGAAAGAGAGCCTGGATATACTGCTTGGAAACACGCTGCCATGCGGTTTGTAGGCGCGTCCAAAAAGCATCGAAAGTGGTTCCAGGACAAGAACAAACAATGATTTTTCTTTTAAAAAATATTTGAATTTAACCTTTCCGTTATACAGCCATACAGAATAAAGTATATTCCTTGATGAGTGTCGTCTTCCAAGTTATTCTGATGGAGCTTGCAGTGTTCATGTGTTTGTCTAATTCCTCTTCGTCTTCTAAACAGCTGAACTGCATTCCTATTAACTCCTGGGTTGTCATTTTTCACAAACGGTAGGATTGCCGATCGACTATATCCCAGATATGTTCGTTGGGCTACATGTCAGACGAACGTTAATGCCAGGAAAGAAGTAGTGCACGTCGTTCTTCAAAGTGTGGCCTGGTGTTGCCCTGCTGAAAAATGGGATGTTCAGCTGCCTGCAGGAAGGGCAGTGTCTCGGGCTCTAAAACCTCCACCGTGTAACGGATGCTGTTCAGGTATCCCTCATTACGTGACGCCACAAACCACCTCTCAACAGTGCAGTCTACCCGATTGCGTTCATCACGGTAGTGTCTAACACGTTCGTGGCCATCACTACAGGGCAAGTTAAAGCGGCACTCGTCCGAAAAAAACTACATTTTGTCATTGAGAACGACATTTTGGGGCTTTGGTGGTTTCTGGTCAATGGAATCCGACGCAATCTCATTCTTATCACCTCTAAGACTCTCAGCAGCCACATCTAACTGTCGCCGCAGACATGTCTACACCCGTTGCAGTGTATCGACGTCAAGCCTACACTGTGGACGAAGCTGTTCTATCGGTTACGGCCATGCGGACGACGGTGATCCCGCGCTGTGGTCACTTTGTGTGGTCCAGTACCCGCTCGTCGCTGTACAACCATCTTCTATCCACTCGTCCACATACGCGTCACTGTCGTAGCACCGTGCCCTCTACTAGCCGCACTGTCACGGTACGACAAATCCATTTATTTAGATAAATCATTCTGCCACTTTAGAACTCATGTATTGATACTGTGCCATATAACGTCGACGAGGCATACCGTCACTTCTTTGCACGTTTGCACTTCGTTTGACGACTCTGCGTGTGGCGTAACACTGACCTCTCTTGTCACACAAAAGGGGGCGCTGCTGGGAGTACGTGCAGCTTTAATCACGTATTATGATTTCTATTCCACACATCCTCAGATTTTGCAGTGATTCAGACTATCCCTTCCAGATGTTGCAATACCCACAATCCGTAGCGTAATTCTAATTAATGGCATAATAGATATGTTTTGTTAACAACTTTGTCCTTAATAAATAATTTATGAAGAATGTTATAACTCTGTAATCGAGATT
This sequence comes from Vandiemenella viatica, assembly GCA_031002005.1. Lineage (NCBI taxonomy): Eukaryota > Metazoa > Arthropoda > Insecta > Orthoptera > Morabidae > Vandiemenella > Vandiemenella viatica. The sequence goes on along the minus strand of JARYHS010013631.1, from coordinate 118,623,483 downwards.
AATGAATATAAGACTAACATGCTTCATTGATGATAGTTACGTTGACTATTCAGAAATCAGATGTCGGAGAACCGACATGTCTATAATACCGCGGACGATACATACTCGTACATTGGTTCGACCTGGTGACTATAAATGAAAACGTGTGTGTTAGCGATGGTGCGGAGAAAGTCGTTTTGGAAACGACTCTGCATGCAATGTGCAGGTATCATTGAATTAAAGGCCAAGTTTGTGGTATGGGATGATGTGCAAACTGTGGCACAACTAAAGAGACCAGGAACAAATGTAGTCATGCCCCTTTTCTTGGTTGTTCCAACTGACACACTAGTGAACAAGCGACCTTTTAACGTAGAGCACATATGCCACCTAAAGATCTCAACTGAGACGCTTAAGTCGACCTCAGGTCCAGCGCAGTGCTACAAATGTCAGTTGTTCGGTCATGTAACAAAACACTGCAATATGAAACCTGTCTGTATGAAATGTGCAGGAGCACATGACTCCAATGACTGCACTATCCAGAAGCGCCGCGACACAGTAAAATGTAGCAACTGCGGAGGAAATACGTCGCGAGCTACAGAGGCTGCATCGCGTACAAGATGGCTCGCAACCGGCAGTGAGGCAACATAACCTCCCATTTCAAAGAGAAGGAAATAGAGAAGAAATCACCAGACTCAAATTGGGAAGCTGGGAATGCACCTCAACCGACAGACAAAGCACCAGCTACCTTTTACAAGTCAAGACAGGTGACAACAAAAAGTGAAACCGTAATACAACCTAACAGGAACAAGGATGAAAATCCCCCTACAGTCACGACTGGAGACGATCACCTCACCTACGCTAAAGTAACAACCTCCAAGATCTAAACCACAACCACTGATTACACCAACTCGTCGCAACCTGACTCTACGCCGAAGAAGAACCACACTGTAGAACAAGAACTCCCAGCTCCGCAGAACTCCCAGCTTCGGCACGATGCCCTCCCGCTACCAAACTCGCAACCGTCGCTGTAACCAGCCCACCGGTGGACATGAACAGAATACCGGCCTCGGCAAGCTCTTTAACATGATGGATAAAGTCCTCAACACTTTATTGAGCCTCGTCGAAATGATGAATCGTTTGCCTGCAGAAATACAGATAGATAGATTCATAGATAGATATGTTCACTTTGATCCCACGTGAGAATAATCTCGGGGATCTTGAACAGTACATACACTTATTAATAATGTCAATATTACTATATAATTGATAATATTATTATATATTGACAACAAGTTAGCTACAACCCATTATCATATTCAATATCCCCTGTAATCTACAAATACAATCCCGAATTAATTACTACTTATTATGTGGAACAGTGTATACAGTTGTTACCAGCAACTAATAACCAGTTATTTTCTTACCAACCAGTTACCATAATAAGTTTCTCTGTAATTTACGACTACATATTATATCATGTTAGTTACTATTTATGTGGAACAGTACACACACTTATCAACAATATCAATTATATTACCAACAACTCATAAGCAGTCAATTACTTAAAAACCTGTTAGTACAGGCAGCAGTAACGGCAGCCTCAGCCACTACCACCCGTGCTAAATCACCTAACCATGGGTAGGAGACAACACATTCATTGTCTCTCCATTTGCGTTTGGAATGCAAACGGTCTATTCCCACAAATTGGAGAATTTAGACAGTTCATGGCTGAACATAATATTGATGTGGGTCTGGTCTGCGAGACCCACCTCAAAACCAGGCCTTCGTGCCTCAGTCACGAACTACTACTGTTATAGAACTAATCGGCTCACCGTCGGTGGAGGAGTGTCCATATATATAAAAAGGGGACTTCCTCACCATGAAATACCATTACCAACGCTTCAAAACATCGAGGCAGTCGTCATCCAACTACACATGGCCAACGGAGACATCAATGTAATCTCTACCTACCGACCATCAAGAGACCCCTTCCCAGAAGCCGAAGCAGTAGCCTTGGCATCAACAACGGGCAAACTCATCATTGGCGGGGACCTAATCGCAAAACACTCGGACTGGCACTGCAGGAATCCAAACCAAGCAGGCCAAGTACTAAGAAGAATTATAAACAGGCACAACATGTGTGTGGGGTCCAGACGAGCCTACACATTACCCATACAACATAGGCAGACCAGAAATCCTCGACGTGTTAATAACGAAGAACGTCAGAGGGTTCATCACAGCTTCGACTGTAGACGCCCTATCCTCAGACCACCTGCAAGTCCGGGTTGGGGCAGGCATCGGGCAACCTGAGGATAGGCCAAATTACGATTTTGGTACAACTAACTGGAGAAGATACAAAGAACTAGTAACAGTAGTTCTAACCGACCCTTCAGCCGACAATAACCCTGACACAATCATTGACGTCTTTGAAAACGCAGTGTTAAATGCCATATCAGCCACCACCTCAAAAGGAGTAGAAACCAATCATCACGGCTTCCGCCGCACCTGCTGGCAGCCATCAGGCACAAAAACAGGATTGCCAAGGAGTGGAGGCTCACTAAGAACCCGATCACCAGCAAACTACTTAACCGATTACAAAAGGAGCTGAAAGTTTCTATTACTGAACACTGTAATCGAGAATGGGAGGCCCATCTAGCAATGCTACAACCTGAAGACGGATCTTTATGGAACCAGACAAGATGGTTCACGAAGAAGAAGAACTCTATTCCTCCACTCCTCGGGGAGAGAGGCTATCTTTACCGCCCAGAGGACAACGCCAACGCCTTGGCTGACGTTTTCGAAAGAAACTTCCATCCAACTCCCGGTGATCACGATATAGATGATGCTGTAAACCATCGTCTAAAAGTCATCTTGGAAACAGAATATGACGAGGACCATAATATTGAGCATTTCTCACCCCAAGAAGTCTATAGCTGCTTTTCACATTTACATCCAAAGAAAGCCCCGGGTCGAGATAAAATAGGCAACATCTGCCTGCGCAATCTTCCACCTACGACGATCAATCACCTTGCCAAGCTCTTCAACACCATCATTGACATCAAGACTTTTCCCATCCGGTGGAAACAGGCTGAAGTAGTTCCGATCCACAAAAGCGGAAAGAATCCCTCAGTCCCACAAAACTAACTGCTGTAAGCAATGTATTTCAAACGACTCCTACTTAAACGTCTGAATCTACACATGGACCGACAAAATATTCTTCCCAACCACCAACTAGGTTTCCGCAGATGACATTCGACCACCCAGCAGCTGATGAGGGTGGTAGAAACTGCTGCAAGAGCCTTCAGCTGCAGAGAGTACTGTGGACTAGTCCTCCTTGATATCTCCAGGGCCTTCAATTCAGTTTGGCATTCCGGACTCCTGCTACAGCTATACGAGCAAGGATTTCCAGGACAATATGTTAAACTACTGAAATCATATCCAGACGACCGCAATTTCAGGGTTAGAGTCGGAAACACTCTCTCGACCAAACGAAGAATACAAGCAGGAGTACCGCAGGTTTCGGCCCTGGCTCCTGTGATATATTCCCGCTATACGGGCAATGTACTAGCGCAAGACAGGATATCCACTGCTACCTACGCGGACGACACTGCCTACTTCACCCGCAATTTCAGCAAGGCTATTGTTATCTGGAAAAGATACTGCAAAAGGCAGAGGCCTGGGCGAGACGGTGGTGTATAGAAATAAACCCAAGCCATCATTATAACAAGAAGGAACGGACCACGTCTGCGCCAACAGATAGACCAGAACCTTAAATTATACGACAGCAGAATATCCAGGAATAAATCTGTACGATACATTGGAGTAACGCTGGATTCCAGCCTTACTTGGAAGGCCCACATTGAAGACCCGCGTAAACGCGCAAGCGTCATACTATAAGCACTGTACCCTCTGCTAAACAGGGACAGCAAGCTCGCCGCGCCCATAGGTGTACCAATATACTTTTTTTTTCGCTGCCTCAACAGCTTTTTTGTACAGTCCCATTGCCATTAGCAACTTTAGTTATTTTTAAGGTTGGGTGGTTTTTTGGGACACATTTTATTTCACGTTTGGGGAAAAAATGGTTTTGGACGCCGTCGACGCCCTTACCTTAAAAACCCCATAAGGGTTCGTGTGGTCAATTGGGGATCATCGTCGTAATCAGCTGCGTTAGGAGCTGGACGATTTTACCTAACTGTTTGTCCGGTTTCTGATGACAGTCATGGCCGCAGTAGTTTTGATTCTTGTGGTGGACCTCCTCTTGACTCCGTTATAGTGGTCTGCGGCAGCTTGGATGACCAAGGGTTGACTTTCTGGTGTTCTTTTCTCGGCGATTTTCTTCTTCTGCAGTCTGGGTGTGATTAGGTTGGTCTCGCCTTCTGTCAGCAGAGGCTTGCAGCTTCTTCCTGACCGCGCATACACCGTAGCACGCCGCATGATCACCCCCACATTTTGTACATGTCGGCGTGGCTTCACCCGGACGCGTGCAGACCACAACGCTGTGGGTTCCACCGCAGCAGACACACCGTACTTGGTTGTTGCGCTCCCTCGCCTTATGTCAGAATCCTTGACAACGGAAGCATTGACTGATCGTGGTTGAATTCTTCTGAACATTCCTGGATGTTCGATCTTTTTCTTTGTTGTCTGGCTTCCACTGGTTGCTCGGCTGCTGGCTCGGTCGGGAGTAGGCTCTGTCTAGCTTCCGGTTGTGACGTGAGTTTCTGATCTTGCCGAGAAACGTTGGATTTCACGGTTCCGGTAGCTGCTTGGTCCTATGTTGCTTGTTCCTCATTTTGCAGAGGACTGGCCAATACTTGAATATGCCAGTCCCGGATGGGGACACACAGCTAGGATCAACCTCAATAGACTACAAACCATCCAGAACCAAGCCCTGAAAAGAGCCCTACACCTAAACGGCAGATTCTACACTAAAGCCATCCACGAAGCAACAAAACTACCAATGCTCGAAGACAGATTTAAGGAACTAGAGATTAAATTCTACAAAGCAGCTCAACAGTCATAAACGAGCTGGGGGCAAATCCTATCTGGCCAGGACCGCACATCAGACACCAGCTGCCAGTACCCTAACCATAAAATATCTCAAACCACAACTAAATACGCCACAAATCTAAGCAACAACAAATCACGCCATAAATCCAAGACAAACCTAAACTGAAGTCTCAAACCATCAAACTTAATAGGAGTAAATGTCGAAAAGAAAAAGTCTCCATTATACACTGCCCATCGAAAGAAAAAAAAGGGCAGCAAATGGTTTGATGACGATGGGATGATTTGGAAGTAGTTTCTGGTTGGGATTTTGTTGTTGTCGTTCGTGCTTTAGGGCGCGTCAACAGCGGGGTTATTAGCGCCCGGTTGTGATTTTATACTATATGTTAGCTGCGTTATCGTGAACCGCTACTGTTATATTCTATGCAAAGAATCGAACAGTTTAAAGTTTAGTTTTTGGTTCTGAAACAATTGTGGAGTACACTGCACTGTTAGTATAAGCTCAGAAAAAACCATTACATGCAATGACTTGATACATGCACTTTCCATCTTATAATAAATATTTACAACTTCTGTTACGTCCTTCAACTTTTCTCTATGTAAAAAATACACTGACATACCAAAAGTTACAAAATTAAGAGATACATATGTACAGGTTGGCATGCATCGCGTTAATAGAGTTTAAATAGTGCCGGATCTAGGGAGGGTTAAAACAGGGGCACTTGCTTCGGGTGATAACTTCAGGGAGACGGCAAAATTGTGTTTGAAGGTCGGAAGTTTATCTCGCGACGACATTTACTGCCCAAGGCAGCGACAATATGGTGACAACAATGGGTGACAAACGGGTTGGCGAAACTCGGGGTGGTGAAACTCGGGTTAGGGTCCATGGGGGCAGCAAAATAATGTTCGTAGGGGCGTAAAAATAATTTTCGAAGGGGTGGAAATCTCGCAGTTTTTGCCCCAGCTCGGAAAATCCACCACTGGTTATCAATACTGTAATTCGCGAGTTTCCTGTGAACGTTTAATACTTATATGATGAATACCCGACGAGAGTTATAAGGCGGAACGACAGTGTGAGCTCGACGCATGGTACATAGTATTTCGGAAGTGACTGTGAAATTTATGGTTCTACCCTTCCGCTTCAAGGCTGCATTGACGGTATTACGTCGCATATCGGATAGCGGAGTAGCTGGCGACTTCTACTGAATGGTCGACACCTCCCTGTCAACACACGAACTACTGTGCATGAACTGACTTTCTACTGATAGGTCTGTGCTGCCCACACGGCTTACGTTTGGTGTTAACGGCATGTGGCAACAGAAGACTGGATTGGATGCCTTTACTCTCAGCGCGGCATCGGCAGTTCATCTTGGATCGCGATCACACGCACTGGATCCTAGATGATTGGGATTAAGTATCTTGGTTCTGCGAGTCACATTTTCAGTTGACACGTGCCAGTGGTTGGATTCGGGTGTTGTGCAGAATCTAATCAGCAACGCACAGTGTGCTGGTTCAGTAAAGGTGTTGATCCTTTAATCAAACTGAACCGGTCCAAGACTGGATATCTCTATGCTGTGTTGCTCGATGACTATTTTCAGCACTCGTATTTCGATAACGGTGGAAGTTCGGGGATGACAATGCGCCGTGTCACCATGAACAGATTTCGATTGGTCTGAGGAGCATTTTGGAAAATTTCAGCACTTAGTTTGTCAACAACTCTCATCGTCAGACATGAACGTTGTGGAGTTTATTCGGGACAGAATCTAGATCTAGCATCTACCACAATCACACAGTTACATGCAGCTAGAGGCAACATGGCTGCAACTCTCTTCTGGGGAATTCAGAAGACTAGTTGGATCTATACCACGTCGTGTTGTCGCACCGAGCTAAAGGAGGCTATCCCACGACTTTTGACATTCATTGTATTAGTGTTATTTAATTTTCATTGTTTGACATGTTTTGATTTTATGATAACGAAGAGGTTTCAAAATTTAAATTATAATTTTAACTCAGCGACCAATGAAATAAGTCGACAAGACTTCATGATCTACAATAACAAGTGCATTAACCTATTCCAATTGCTCAGAAACGAGCAAGTGTATTATTTGTTTGAGAGCCGTGAGTGTAAGAGCATCCTATCATGGAATTATGTCCTATAATTAAATTTATTCCAAAAGATAACCTAAAAGTTTCAGAAATTGTTGAATGACTTAGAAGTTAGATACGTGAACAAACGTCCATTGTAATAAAGTTTTCACAGACATCAGGGAACTTGTCCAGAACGAAAAGTGCTCTTGGTGCATAAAAATATCAGCAACAGAAAGAATTATTTTTTGTATAGCAATTCGTAAGCTGGTTTCGAAAGAAGTGACATATTATTTTTTTACCATTTTCTTGCTCTACGCCCCGTCGACGTCGAGGTCATTAGAGGCGGGAAAGGAATGGTGCAAGCAGCGGGAAAGAATGGGGGCAAGTATCGAGAAGTAAATCGGTCATGGCCTTTTCGAAGGAACAATCCCGACATTCGTTTAAGTGATTTGAGGAAACCATGAAAAACCAAAATCAGGTTTGCCGGATGGTAATTAGAAGCAGCGTTCTCCCGAATGTGAGGCCAGAGCTTTACCGCTTACTCACCGTGCTGGGTAAGACACTATTAATAATAATAGGCAAATTGGTATTTTGTGCTACTGTTTAAATAAAAAAATTAAAATTATTCATCGAAACTAATATGTTCATAATGTAATACTAAAACTCTAAGCTGTAGCATATGTCTTGGAAATTAGATGGCGATCAATATTTGAAAGTATACTAACAAAACTCTTGATTTTTTTAAAAGAAACTGAAGCCTATTGCAAATGAAAAATAAACTTTTATACTTGAAATTACTGCGTTATTGATAACTACTTAATTAAAATCGTCATCTGGTAACAAATCTATTATTTGTCTCATATCTGGCACATAAATATAAGAGATGAAAAATTCTTCGTATTTGAAACAAGACTCCTGGAATCCTGTAATGGGAACCTTCAAAACCTCCGACAGCTTGACATCAACAGTCATATATAATATTTTATTTCTTTAATTACTATAATATGGAAGTCATAATTTGTTTTCTTATTTTTTTAAATGTCAGTTCTATGTTTGTTGATACTGGTATAAGGGTTCCAAGGCCATACGCTCCCCCCCCCCTCCCTCCCCGCTACGTCTCATGAGTGAACCAATTCTTGCCTCAACAACTGATGGATGTTTCTGGAGGCAAAAAGATTTTTTTTTTCTCCAATGATGTTAATAGCATCTATTTTTACTTGTAATGTTACATTCTAATTACATTGTGATATTACATTCTAATTACATTGTGATATTACATTCTGAATTTATAAGATTTTTTGTATTAATGTGAAAAAATGTTTGTAGTTTTAATTTATCTCACTTCGTAGTAGAAACAGTGTGAGAAGACTATCGTTTAAAATTTGTTTCACGATGATCTTATAACTAGTTCTTTCACGGTGAAAGCCTGAAATCAATTGCGCACTCCTGATTGTTTTTCCCACTAGGGAAATAGCGAGAGAAGGCAGGCGCGTTTGATTATACTGCCGGTTGCATGGTAATGTATTTTACCATGACATAGCTTAGCCACTGAGTTTATTGTCGGTAACCACTGAGTAATAAGCTTTCTAAGTTTTCTCATGCTTATATGACGACTGGCTTAAAATTGTATTTAGTGTCACTAGTACTCTATGATAATTTATTGTTTATACAGGAATACTACGTCACTAACTCGAATGGAACGAAAAGAGGGTGACTGTAATATCACCGTGATCCGCGCTCTCTCCTGTTTCATTACGTCAAGTGATAAAGCTGCAGTCAGGGACTGCATACATACAGGCGTATTCACGCATACTGTGTGAACAATGAGAATAGGCGTTTTTGTAACACTTTCTCTTCAGTAGAGTGCCTCGCGGCAGCCTACCTTTGCTGTAAAACTCTCTGACGGAGAATTTCGTAGCGAAACAGACTTAATTTACTTAATAGCGCGTGACGCTTTGTAATAAATGACATAAAGTGTTTTTTAATTGAGTAATACCGTTAATACCTACTTTATTTTTTTTTGTATACAGCAGCTTAAAGAATTTAAAAAGGAGAAACTAATATCTTAACAACATCCCTCTGTCATGTCTTATGTATCACGGAAATTCGTCTACAGTAATTCTACTAAGAAATTGCCTGAAAATAATAGACCACGATATCCGCAGAACGAGCAGATAATGTCGACTTATAATCACAGCTACAACCAGGAGAAACAAGAAATGCTGTTGGTTCGTTGACTGTAACCCCAGATAATGATAGATTAGTTGTGTTAAATATAATATCTTCTTTTGTCTTAAGGCTTTATGGTTTGTTGATATCGAGTTTATTAGGTCCGAGAGACGGTGGGGGCAGGGGAAGTATTCTCTCATGGCATTTTGAAGCACCATCTCGGGATTCTTCGATAATCATGTCGGGAAACAATGGGAACCCGAAACGTGGATGGCTTAACTGGTATTTGAAACCGCGTCCTCCCAAATGCCAGGCTCAAACGCTAACCACAGACCCACCAGGCCCCGTTAATGTCATCCGGTTTACTTGAAAGCTACAAATATGGACCTAAACTACCATCAGTGTTTTCCTTCCCTTATATACTTCAGCTAAAAAGCGGAAAAAGAGCCCAGTGGGCATAGGTGTTGTTTTTTTATTCTTTTCATGCCTCGTTATTATAAGTTTCTCTTAAAATTAATTATTTGGTCTCAGTGTATTTCCTTATTTACGTCAGTGATAAACTAAGTAAATTGTTTTTCTTATAATGAATTTTCTTTTATCTACGTGCGCGTTACTTAGTTTATTTGGTCCTAGTAGTAATTTTTTACCATGCAGTTTTGTGACATTTTCCCGTTAAAAATTACGCCTAGCACTGAAATACGGTGGTTTAAAGTTCTTTGCTATTTTACATGTTTTCAGTGAAACATTGTACAGATAACTCGAAAACAAATGCTTTTTTTCCTTGAGTACAGTCCATAAAACTTTACAGCTACTTTAAAAAGTTTCATCGATATGCTGTCAGAGAACCCAAATTATTCTGATCGTTATAAATGATTTAGTTGTTTTCGCAGGCGTCATATTACGAATATAAATGCTTACGGGATTATCGCTGCGTTGTTATATTCTTAATTCTTCTTTTCCCGACGTTTCGACCTAGTCTTCGGTCTTCTTCAGGGGTCTTGTGCCGAATCTGCTAAAGATTGTGCTCTTCTGGAGACCGGCGTGGCTAGTTGTTTATTTGTACTGTCGATTGTCTGACTATCCAGAGATGTTGTTTACGATGTAATATCTGTGGGTCCAGAGTTAATTATTTATCCAGCTCACATTTCCAACTCTGGCTAAGACCATAACCAAATCTTGGAGGTACCTGACTGTATGTGTTGGTTTTCTGAATACCGTGTGTCCAAGCCTGCTTTATCACACCATCACCCATCACAAAAATGAGCCTTGATTAAAACGTTGTTCCGCAGGGCAGAAAGAATTGCGGACGAGGAACATTTAATAAACGAACAAGAACATCTTAAACGGACACTGAGACATAACGGCTATAGGTTTAACATATTAAATGCAATGTCAACTAAGCAAAATAAAAAGTCTTGATGAAGACCAGAAACAGAAAGCCGTGCTGCCATACGTGAAAGGTGTCTCGGAAAAAATTGGGAGAATTTTAACGAAATCCAATATTCTTCCTATATTCAGAAGTGGAAACAAAGTGAAAGAAAACCTGCGAACGGCCAAAGATCGAAGGTCTCCCTTACAAAGCAGTGGAATTTATGAAGTACTCTGTAATTGCGGGGAGGTATATATAGGCGAAACCGAAAGAGCTGTAGCCGTGAGGATACGTGAACATAAGTCACACCCGCTTGAGGCATCCCACTAAATCAGCTATTGCCGAACACCAGATGGAGGAAGATCATGAAATATTGTGGGACGATACCAGAATACTAGCTAAAACCGAAGGTTATCTTCAAAGAAAAGTGAGAGAGGCTGTTGAAATATTCCAACATCCAAACAACCTCAATAAATATGGTGGTTATGGTCTTAGCCAGAGTTGGAAATGTGAGCTGGATAAATAATTAACTCTGGACCCACAGATATTACATCGTAAACAACATCTCTGGATAGTCAGACAATCGACAGTACAAATAAACAACTAGCCACGCCGGTCTCCAGAAGAGCACAATCTTTAGCAGATTCGGCACAAGACCCCTGAAGAAGACCGAAGACTAGGTCGAAACGTCGGGAAAAGAAGAATTAAGAATATAACAACGCAGCGATAATCCCGTAAGCATTTATATTTGTATTCTGATCGTTGATTTATTGATTCATGTTCTTTTCAAATGAAATATATTGTAATGAATTTGAAAATTCTGTTTCTGTCATGCTATGAAGAAAAACCGCAAGATGTTTGCATTATTGTTTATCAGCAATAGTGAGCTATGGTGCTGGAGTAAGTTTTTCGATTAAGTTATTACACAAAATATAAACACGTTTTATTTTCCGTTGAGTGTTACCTTATTAGTTTCAATTACAGTATTTATATAATACTACCGAAGACTTTACATTTAAAACAACTCACATTTTATGTAATTCAGTTTTTTTTTTACATTAGTCGAATTTGACCATTACAACATTTTTTTTTGATTTTTGATGTGTGAATATATGAAAATATTTGCAATTAAATTTGTTAATATTGTGTAATTCATAATAAATTAATGATAGATGAGTTTTAAATTATATTATCTAGCTCAATTTGACCGTCTTTTAACTACTGTCTGAGATAAATGAATTAGTAACAAATTCGACATCACCCATAAGTGTGACTACGTGCGTTAAGGCGCCGTAACACGCGTTGGGGAGGTACAACGAGACCAGGTTCCAGTCCTGGTCCCCGTGTACCAACCGTCCCTTATTGCGATTATAAGGACATTCCTCGCAGTTATCAGGGTGAATGCCGGGACGGTCCCCTATCTCATAAAGTACACATTTTCGAAAACAAAAATACACTTACCATACAGAACAGTAGTTACATGTTTCACAGACAGATGGGAAATCAAACATTGGGACATTAGGTTAAATTCCTTGGATCTGACAAATACGGTTCTGGATTCTGGCCGGGCACAGGTCCCCCTGTCTTATTATTCGCAATGGCCGCCTGTGTAAAGAGAATGACATATCGAGGGGAGGGGCAGATGGGAATTTTCGACATGAAAGCCAAGTGTTTGAACTAAAATTTTCCCTCTTCGTATCATCCAGCGCCAATTTACAAATTTTTTTCTATTGAAGGAAAAGGACGGAAAAGAGTCGTTGATCTTAAACTAACTGGGTCATTGTCTTAGGCATCCATTAATAAAATAAACTTTAATCATTCAGCTAACTGTCATACGAGTACCAATGATTCACCTAAATAAAAAAAAAATAAAAAAAGAGAGAGAGAGAGAAGGAGGTCGTGAATTAACAAACCAAAAAAGTTAGTTTTAAAATTAAGATCTGAATTATTATATCATTTCTGATTGTAATTAAATCACGTTTTCATTTCATTTAATACATTCTTTCCTTGCAGTGAAAAAAAAAATATAAAAGTACTCAAACAAATGATGGGAACTTTCGCTTCCTAAATGAGTATAGCAAATAATAAAACACTATTTTTTTTAAAATATTTCATTTATACAATGTACGGAAATCAGAAGACTAAATCCAATACGTGATCAATAACGCCGGTACGGGTCAGACAAACACCGGACGACCTTGTAACCTCCGAACAATGCGCCAGCCTCTACCGTGCTGGAAACGATATGGGTGGAGTTAAATTTTGTGCGAACTCACGTTAAAATTAAGCAGCTTACCGGTACACATTGTGTCCTAGTTCAACCGCCACGTCAAATCAGACATCGACAGAATTATACCAACCATTCGCAAAAAGAGCCTTTGCTGTTGTTACTTCATTCATTTTTATGAGCTATACGTACATATATTGCAATAGAATAGCAAATGCAAATTTAAAAGACGTTATTTCACATTTATTTCCTTAAATTATTTTTGAATGTGTTTTACTAAGAGCAACTCCTCCGTAAATTTATTGATTTTTGCTTTGTTGTCTGTATATAATGCAATAATTTCCCTAATTATACTGTTTCTAGACTGCTTCTTAGTCAACGATAATTACTTTTCATTGTTTGATACCAGAAAGCATACGCAATGCAATGAAGTACTTGACTGATTTTTGGAAAGTAGTCAGTATTGTAGTTGCGCTACTATAATCAAAACCAATATTAGTTCTTGGAAATAGCAAAATTTTGCATTTTTATACGTTGATTTGAATATTGGTGCCAAAACACTCCCAGCTTTCGATTAGAGTCTTGTGACGTCACTTCTCTGTTTGTGCCGGTGTAAGAAAATGGGCGGTTTGCTTATTTTGTTAGTAAAATGAGTTCTAGAGTTTACAAGTGATGCTTCAGGGTGTAAAGACAACATTTAAAACACCAAACGAGGTATTTGTTTACATTCCACTTCCACATAAGGAATAAGTGCGGAAAAAGTGGTTAAAGCTTGCACGATGCTATCCAGCTTTTGTGACTACAACGTTTTCAATATATTTTTGTGAAGACCACTTTGACGTAAGTTTGTACTTAATGTTTTATTACGTTTAATAAGTTAATACCTTAATATTTTTTTCCGTGAAAAACTTAAATTTTTATCTACAAATAATTTACTACTGCCGAGGTAAAAACGCCGTACAAAAGTGATATGACAAATCCAGAAATTTACCAGTAACCTTCTCTTCGTTAATAATTATTTGAAAAGTAATTTTCATTCACGTACTGATAACTGTCCGAGTTGATTTTAATGTTCGAAACCAATATTCTGAATTAATAAATTATTTCTGTTAACTACCAATCTGTGTTATTTTTTTTTAAATCAATTTATCAATGTTTTAAATCTGCATTCCCTCACTAAAGTGTTTGCAACACCTCATTTACAGCGAACGAAGTATACAAGACATATTTCATTTTACGTTTTCGTACACAAGCTTTAACGAATACCGAAAAATATTTCGACCTGAATAATACGATAGTTCACGACTTTTTGGAAATATGATCAAAATAAATTTGTAGGTATAGAACAACGTGTAAAACCACTAATAAAGAAGGAAAAAGCTTTACACTTTTATTTTCACAACGTTACTGTCGGAAATATAACGTTGAACGAATGTAAACAGAGATTTAACCTTATCCCGCCGCGGCTAAAATGGTTGAAGAAATTTCTCAAGGATTTTTTTTAAAGTAATTACTTTGACGCTTAACAATTAAACAAGCTTCTACATACCAAGAATCAAATTAAATTTTTTTAAAAGATAGTAAAACATATATTCGAAATTACACAAAATGTAGATCCGCTGATTAAAATCACGAATTACAAATTTGCATTAAGTAAAACGCTTCACTAACACACAAGCTTCAAAAATACCTTACATTCTAATTTTTATCGTAATATAATGTAACAATAGATATACTTATTTGGACGTTTTGACAACGCTGAACAGAATTTGCAGCATCATGACATCAATTCTGAAAAAATTAGAGCTATTTGCCTTTACAAATCGAAGTTCCATTTCAAATATAAGTAGTTCAATTGATTTATAACCAGTACTCAAACCTTAAAAACCTTAAATATACGACAGAAAGATTGTCAACAAACTTAAACACACGGGAGTTAAACTTGCGCGAACTGATCTGTGGCGTCATGCGCTCGGAATGGTGTTTCGTATCACATGACTAACAGCTGTCTTTTTTGTGTTTTTATTTGATTAAAAATAACATGTTTTTGACACCTATGTAACAAATAAAGTTTATTTTAGGTATCTTTACAACTTACACTATCATTGTAAATTAAGGTTTCATAGTTTTCTTTTTAGTGTCAGGTACCCATTCTTGACGTTCCACAGACCTCCAGCTCGTAAAGGGGGTAAGTTGTAGTCTTCAAATTTGCATGTTATGTAATTGGAGAACAATGAGCTTGGCCAGAGGAGAGGTGATGCATGTAATTTGCAAAAGTTGATGACCATAAAGACCTTGTCTTTAACGGTTAAATGTATCGGGCTTCTATTTGAGGACAGATCAGGAGGTGGCTGGTATCCCAAACCGCAGCACATTCACACTACATTGAAACGACAAACCAGATATATGTGTTCAGTACCAGAAACATGCATCAATTTATTCGAACAAAATATCAAACAATGGTTAATTTCGTTAAATTAATAACGAAATTCGCAAGGATAATCAGAACAGAAATTACATAAAAAATCTTTAAAAGATATTAAGCGGAAAATAACACAAGCGCATGTCTTCTAAATTACAAGTTACAACCAGATTATAAAAACTATGTGTAGAACGTTGAATTCACATCTCGGTAGTAATAACTGCAGTGACGTTTGAGGTTTCACTTGACAGAATAGCGGGAGTGTAGTTTTCACTTTAAATTCGATCCATTATCACATCTATTAAGATTAAGACGCATAAGTCGCAATGTAGACAGCAATCACCACACTACCTTCGTTGGTTATACCCATTCAGGGACTCAACGTAAGTTCTGAACGCTCACGTACAAATGTGATACTTGTACTAAAGGCAAGTCCACTTATAAAATTATCTGGTCGCAAAACCTTCGCTCCCACCCTTGGCTTAAACGACTCTCTAAGTTGGTTCTTTCACTTATAGGCCTACCCGACAGATCCCCGAATCTTGTTTCGTATGTCACATCGGTTCGCCTTCCAGCGACCAGCTCTGACGGTATTTTGGCGGAAATCGCCTTCCGCCTACCATAATCCGCCAGCGGGGACCCTCTTCAGCGTGTGTGGACATACATGGGATCAAGGTTAACAATAATTTAGAGTGTTTATTATTGAACTAAAACTCTACTGGCTATCTCATTCATCTGTACCAGTCCTCTAATTTTATTGTTCAATCATATATCCTTACACTCCTAGTGTCTAGTAGCTCTCTAGCCTCTCATTCGGAAGTTCGAATCCCCGTCCAACCATCCAGATTTGGCTTTTCCATGGTTTCCTCAGATCACTCCAGGCGAGTGCTGTGATGGTTCCTTTAAAATACCATGGTCAAATTCCTTCCGGTTCCTTTCCCCCAGTTCTTTCCCGCCTCTAATGACTTCTAAGTGTCGACGTGGCGTGAAGCCATCAGCAAAAACCTAGTGTCTAAGAAATGACGCTCCCTTTTGGCGAAACCTTTTCGGTTCCGACCGTGGCGAAACCAAAATCCTCCCTGTCAAACTGATAATACGAGGGGGTACCCAAAAAACCGGAATTACTTTTTAAGAGATAAAAATTTTCAATTTTTTTACAAAACAAGCTTATTCCTTCAAAATTCCATTACAACTAATACATTTGCCCAAACGGTGCTTCCACTGTTCGAAACATTTTCTGCAGTCTTCTTTAGAGATGGCTGACATCTGCTCCCGCGTTTTTTTCTTGAACTCTTCAACGTTGTCAAATCGGTGTCCTTTCATGCCCCTTTTAATGCATGGAAATCGCACGGAGCCAGGTCAGGTGAGTAAGGTGCGTGGGGCAGGGGAAACATACCATTTTTCAGCCAAAATCTGCCTAACAGAGACAGTTGTGTGTGCAGATGCACTGTCGTGGTGGTAGAAACCAGTCTCCTGTCTATCACATTCGGGCCTTTTTTGACGAATACTGTTGCGTAATCTTCTTAAAGCTTCCAAATAAATGGTTTTATTGACGGTCTGAATGAAATACGTCCTTGGCATCAAAAAAGCAAATGAGCATTGTTATATGTTTGCTTTGAGTGATTTATTTGGTCGGGGCGACAGTGACGTCTTCCACTGTCTTGACTGTTACTTTGTTTCTAGATCATAACCACAGCACCATGACTCATCACCAGTAATGACCCTTGACAGAAAATGTGGATCAATTTCAAGCTGTTGTTTAAAAGCACGATATGTTTCAACTCGACGTTCTTTTTGATTGTCAGTCAGAGCCCGAGGAACAAACTTGGCAGAAATCCTTTTCATTCCCAAATCTTCGGCTAAAATTCGCTGAACCGAACTCCATGATAACCCACTAATCTCCGACAGTTGATCAATTGGCCTTCGACGGTCTGAGAGCACAAGGTCTCGAATTTTTTCAACATTTTCGTCGATTCGGGCAGTTCATTGACGTCCAGGTTTGTCATCAAATGGCATGTCACCATTTTTAAAACGAGCGAACCACCCATACACCCGAGTTTTTTC
Organism: Vandiemenella viatica; assembly: GCA_031002005.1. Lineage (NCBI taxonomy): Eukaryota > Metazoa > Arthropoda > Insecta > Orthoptera > Morabidae > Vandiemenella > Vandiemenella viatica. Next base: position 118,606,161 of record JARYHS010013631.1, on the reverse strand, counting down.
CATAGCATCATCTTTATAAGCTGTTTTCAACATTAAAACAGTTTCAGCAGCATTTTTACTGAGTAGAAAACAAAATTTCACAGCTGCACGTTGTTCATAAACTTGCCATCATCAAAACCAAAACAATAACAAAACAGCGCTAGCAAAAACAATCACTGCAGAGTAACAGAACAAGCCAGGTCGACGACACAGGCGGCACTGAACTGACTATGAGTTGCGCTATAAACGCCTAGCGGCAGAAACGCATACTACACAAGCTCCGCCCACGGCAGTGCTCTTCCGGTTATTTTTGGGATCCCGCTCGTATATTGTGACTGTTGAAAACGATACGAAACTTCCCGGAACTATCAATGGCCCAGTAAATTCTAATTTATTGCTAAGTTTCTCAGTATCTCGAGCCAGTTATGTTTATCTTGCTTTTATTCAAAACACGGTCCATTGAGGGACCCCGTTGTGGATGTCTGGCCTCTGAACCTCTTTCTACAGTGAACATTAAGCCGACTGTTCTCGCCAGATGATTCTCAACACCTGGTGACTTTCTCGTATGTACGTAAGAGTAATTTTATTAATTCCACTTTTATTAATTGAGACAATGTGGCTGAATCTCAATAGCACAAGATCAATAAATTTGAATTGCTTAATTTTTTTGTTTTATAGTTTTGTAATACTAGCATTTTCTCTTGATACTGTTTAGCAATCGTAATTGTTATTTCTTATTTTTGGTTATTTCTGGCTTTGCGTTTCGAAAAAGTCTGGGTCATTAGTGGCGGAAAAGAACTGGAGGCAAGAAGCGGCATTAAATTCGGCCTTGGTCTTCTGTAGGAACCATCCCGGCATTCGTCTGCAGTTATTTGGGGAAATCATGGAAAACCGAATTCTGGATGGCCGGATGGGGATTCAAACCCGCGTCCTCCCGAATGCGAATTAAGAGGTTTACTGCTCACCCAGCATGCTCAGTTTTTTAATACTACTTTTAATTTTCTTTAATGCCCTTTGTAGGAAGTAGCGTCATTTCTTATTTCTCAACCTGCCATAAAATTGTAGGTAAGACTAAAAGTACCAGAGTCAAGTCCTCCTTCCTTAAATTATGACAGGAAAAAAATTCAGTGTGATTAATTTGTGAAAATTAATGCAGCATACTATTCCTGCCCTCATTAACGATTAATTAAAGATATTAACCGTATCAGTGACTAAAACTCTATAATTTTAGGCTTCATTACTCGCTAATAACGTATTATACGTCCTGAATGTTTACTCCGTTAATATTTAAATAAGAACTGAAAGTGAAGAAATCTAATACAACATCATAGCTCAACAGGTAGAGAAGTGCGGTAGGGTCTTGCATAATTTTTATTTTTGTTAGTAGGGGCTTTTCGGCTAGTCGACGTCGAGGTTATTGAAGCAGGGAGAGAATTGGAGGCAGTGGACGGTACTAAATACGGCCGTGGCCTTTTAAGGTAACCTTTATGGCATTCACCAGCAGTGGTATCGGGAAACAATGGTAGGGGTAAATCTCTGTTACCCGTCCCAGGATCGAACCTGCATTAGCTGATAGGGACCGTGCACAAACTACGTGGCTCGGTCCAGGGGATAGGGGTTGGCTGGAAGGCTACGCTAGGCTACGTGGGGGGAGGGGAGGGGGGTTCCGAGCCAGGCCACGTAGCTTTCCTTTCATAACATTTTTCACAGTTAAAATGAGGAATAGAACTCACAACAGTATGTGAATATTTATTTCCCTCAGTAAACTATCTCAGTATGTAATTTACAATAGTCTGACAAGAGAAAACAATACAAAATGTCTTCTGGAATTAAAAGGGAAAAAAGCTACGTGCTATGTGGGGTGGGGGGGGGGGGGGGAGGGTAGAGGCAAAAGCCACGCCGGGCTACGGGGGGGGGGGGGGGGTTCGCAGGAGGCCAAAAATGGAGCTACGTGGTTTATGCACCCTCCCATAGAACTAACCACTTACAAAACAGACTCGATACTCGCATACAGATAATTTTACGTTTTTGATCCTAGCAATGTAATACAGTGAAGCAAAGAAAGAACTATCTTGTCCAAATACTTGTCGGCCTGTATCATAGCTGCAGATGCCGATTGTATTAACTCGTAACAACTAACAAACTTACTAGTTATCTTCCCAGATTTGTGCTTGTCTGTAATGAATAATTGTCAATAAATTTTGGTAGTTTGCCTTGAATGGGTGAGAACTTTTCGGACAGGGTAGTGTCAGTGGATCAATAAAATAGCCGTGTGACTGGCCTATGCCTCAAACTTCGCTACTGACACAACAGTTGATTGATTGCGGCCCTCCACAGTGGCGGCAGCTGCTACGCCCTGTTAACACCGGACAACTACCACTCGCAAAGGCTCGTGCAGTCCGTTATGGCACCACACACTCCTGACTGCTGGCCGTTCTGTCTCCCCAGTGGTCATCACCATCTGGTCCCTCATTGCAACTAGCCTGCGTGGAACCATGGTCACGCGGCTTTTTTTGTTATATATATATCCTTTAAGGCTGACTAGTACCTAGTTAAGCGTTTTTGTAACTGGAGACAAAACTGATAAAATGCAGCATGAATGATAGCAACAAAAGCAGAAACAATATAAAAATAGGATTGGAAACAATAGGAGAAGTGAGTGAATTCTGTTACTTAAGAAGCAAAATTACAACCGATTGGCCGAAGGAGGAATGATTATAAAAGCAGAATAGTACTTGAAAAAAGAGATTTCATGAAAAAGAGAAATCTTTTAGTTTCAAATAATGATTTAGGACTCAGAAAAACTTTTTAAAAGTCTATTTGTGGAACACACTACTTTATGGTAGCAAAGCATAGACTTCAGGAATATCAGAAAGAAGGAATATTGAATCATCTAAAATGTGGTATTATAGGGAAGGGTGATGAAAATTAAGTGGACAGATAAAGTACGAATGAACGAGTTTTGGAGACGGTGGGTGGGGAGAGTACGTTATGGAAAAGTCTTACAGAAAGACATGGAGTATTTGTTTGTGGAAGGAAGAGTGGTAGGTAAGAACTGTAGAGAAAGACAGAGATTAGAATATATAAAGTAGATAATTGAGAACGTAGGTTGTAAGGGATATGTTGCATAAAAGAAACAACCGACGTAATTGGAACTAATAAATGGCCAGCTTGGATCTGTATTGGTTTAAAATTAATATTGCAAACTTAACAGAAAAATGTATTTTTTTTAAAGTCACATGTTAATTACCAACAGTCCAGCCATCTTGGATTGTTTCACTATATTCTTTGCTCTTCCATTGCGCTGCTATAGCAAGCTAAAAATAAAGGTTAGCTGCTTATGTTGTTGCACCAGGTAAATATTTTCCCCTTGAAATTACAATTAATTTAGAAACTGATAGTACTAAAATACAGTCTAAATGTGAAAGCTTAGTATAACTTTAAAGCTATAACCGACCTAATAAATAGGAAATTTTACCAAATTTAAATGAGAATTAATCAGTGTAATACGTTAACAAAAGAAGTAATCTTGAAGTTAACATTGACTAAAAAAATGTTCCGCTCAGTTGAATTTTTTCTTACTCACACCTTCTTCAGTGCACATCTATCTGTAACTGTAAAAGTATGCAACTTTCATCGAAGTTATTAATGTGCTAATGTGGTGAAGTAAAAACAGGATTAAACCTATTAATATTGATAATGCCTAACTAATAATCTTTATTTCGAATCGTCATAGCCACGGCAGCCGTTTAAGAAGAAAATAAACAAATTGTGAGTCTTCATGAGAAATCGATCATCTTTTGTCATGTCATTAAATCTGTTTTGCACACTCTCACACACACATACACATACACACAAATTTAGAGAGAGTGAGATGACATCAAAGATATTACACAACCGCTGCAGCCAGATTAACATTGTATTTTTTCTTTATAGAATAGTTCGGTAGGACAGGTTAGTGAGTTCGTCGTAACCTTTTCGACGAAATCGTCCCTGCATTAGTCTGTAGAGATTTCAGGGAACCATAAAAAACTGAAATATTGATGACGGGGCTGAGGATTCGAACTCGATCCTCATGAACACCAGGGCCACACGTTAAGCAATCACCTATCAGGATCGGTTAGATCTAAAATAATCTTCTGTATATGTTGTATATGGGGAATGGAGAATCCAGAACGAATCTATCGTAAAGTGACAAAATCGATTTCGACGATATCTCGGTTCTGCGGATGCTGGCGGCTTATCACGTCTGTTGACAGTTGATTAACCTCGTCTCCCCACTGCGTAAACTTATATCATTTCTGCCACCTCTGGGTTCACCCTACCCCGAGGCGGGGAAGCCTCGTAGCGTCTAAGTGAATTTCTCGACCCCATAACGAACCGGAAGTGTGGAGTTTCCCGGCCAATCCGCTTACCGATTACGTGCCAATGAGGAAATTTGCACGCACTTCGACAGACTAGGGGAGACGAGATTGCCTCTGGAGGCCTTTTTGGTGTGTTGCGTGATTCACAGCATTACCACGAAGATTGGTTGCAACCTTTTAATCATGGAAGTGCCAGTATTGACGCATATACTTAAAAGAAAATTAGGCGCATTACTCAAATCTAAATAAGTACTACAAGAATTTTAAGTGTAGCGATGATGTACATATCAGAAGTATGGTACAGTATGTTGCTTGACTGCATACGTCTTCATGAACACCGATTGCGAATATCATCTCCTATATATGTGATTTCAGCATTCGCCAAAATGCTGGGGAAGTGAATGTCCTCGAGCTTTTCTTAACATTGTGAGTTCTAGTGAAGATCTAAAATTTTGTGCATCTGCTTTTTTATTGACACAGGTGAAGTAACTGATGATGTGGAATAGCATAACAAGCAAACTATTGCAACGTATGTACACGAACGTGTCTTCTAAATACAAATAATTGGGAGTAAACAACCAGCTTTCAGATAATTTTAATTTTTACACCATGTGTGGCCATACTATTTCGCGATAGACAAGTAATGTGTATTACTAGAAATTGTTGACCAAATCTGGCCTGGTGCGATAGAGGAATTTTCCGTACTTGCGTTAGTATGGGCGAGGGTTCGAGCCTAGAACCGATCATCCACATTTTCGTTTATTGTTCTAATATTAGGTGTTTGTACAACTGATTGAGACTTAGCTATTCATTTATATAATATTTATTAATATTTCATAAGTATTTAATTCTGATATGTCAAGGCTGAATAGAAATAAAATCGGAACGGATGCATTTTTCTTTTTTTTTATTAATTACCTGAAAATCTGCTCGAAATTTCATCATTAATGTGAGGAACATCTGATTTTCAAAATTTCAACAAGAGTTATTTCAAACATGATATGTGTTTTAAATTGTTAAATGAAATTGAGACTTCTCAGATCGATTATGGGTTCAGTTCTTTGGGTGTTGCATAGTTATTGGGGGATGATTTCGTAGGAATGTGCATCGGATGCTCAGTCATTGGCTTGATGCGTGTAACAAAACACAGCCTCTGTTGCGGTAGCAGGTATGAAAATAGGCGTGACGGAATCGGATTTTGGGTAAAAAAAATCGATTTTCGTTTTATTGGCTTATTATATTCCGCCAAGTTTTCTCTTTAAAATGACATATCATAAATGGCCCTACTAGAATTAGAACTATTTTATTTTGTGGATTTGTGAGATCGTGTATTGCCCTTTTGTTATACACTTCTCTCATGGCTGACCATAAACTTTTTGGCAGTATTTTCATGTGACATTAATTCAAATATCCCGCTTTCCAGCGATTCTTTATACACCATTTGTCTGAAAATTTCTGTCTCTGGTTTCGTGAAGTTACTCTTTGAATTTTGATTGAAGATGATTATGAAGATTGTGAAGGGGGTATTAACTATGGATCAGGAATGTTTTAATCTTCTTTCTCCGTTTCCCGTAAGTTAACTTTTTACTTCTTCTAGGAACATTATCTCAGGTACTGGTGAACCTAGAAGTCTGAAGTTTCGATGACATAGTCACCTGGGTTTCTTTTTCATACTGAAATAATGATTTTTAATTACTTTATTTACAAAAAATTTAGAGGTGATAATCTCTTGAAAAGTGATGGAAGAAAATTTACGTTAAGGTAAATATAAAATATCTTTCTAAGTAAATACTTTGGCAAAAACCTGTTGTTTCATTAATGTTACAACATATCAATGCACATACATTAAAAATTTTATCTCTCTAGCTCGCGCAGTTTGTGCGAAAATGTTCCCTATGGTAGGCATAATTTAATATTGCGGGGATATGCGATTCCGTTTCCCCTTAAGGCTGGTTAATAGTAGAGAACAAGTCAGATCAGGAGAAAGATCAAAATCGCTATACATATAGTTCATTGAGAGCATTCTCAATGCACGGTTCGGTCAGGTCAGTGCAAGGCAGGTCGACCTGAGGGCTGAGGATTCCGCCGCCACCAATCAACAACGGTCAAGACCTGAGTTGAGCTAGTGTGAACGTGAAACAGTCAGGCCAGATCATATTAACATACACGACGAACGTCTGAGAGCTTATTCGGGCTTTCATTGAATTATATGATTTTACTCATAAAAATATTGCGATTTATCTCACAATACTACGGATAGAGATAATGTATTCAAATAAAAATTGCGTATAATATTGCAAAATATTGCACAAAACTTTATTTTTGTAGTGAAACTTCTTCGGCCACCTTAGGGAGGAATTTTTTGGCGATATGCGTTACCGGTTACCTATTACGAGTTATCTGTTACGAGTTACCTGTTACGGGTTACGCGATCAGTGCACCTGCAGTCCAACGTTCTGCACATGCGTAGAATGTTGATAATCACGTGATAACGTCAGACAGTAGAGACAAAATACTCGTATTTACATCCAGAGGACTCACCATTATGTACCAGTATTTTTTAATTGTTTCTTGTTTGTTTGTTAGTTGTTTTTGTTTATATATATTCGTTCAATGTTGATGATTTCATCATATTCTCTGATCGTTGTTGCAGATAAAAGCTTTCGTTCTCATGCAGAAATATTAGCATTCATATTTGCAACGGAGAGAATGTATTATTTAAGCCCTTTTTTTTTTTTTTTAATTTTTTTAAAAATATATGAGCCAGAAATCTGTATTCAACTCGTCATTTTTGACGAGCCTAGAAGCTAGTTATGAACGAAATTTTTTAAAACTAATACATGCACCAGTATTTTTAGTTGCTTTTTTTAGTTATGAACCAGAAAACGTGGGTTCAAACCGTAATTTTTGTCGGGTTTAGAAGCTAATTACAAACGAAAACTGTAAGAACGGTTAACAGATAATTTTCTCCATGATATTTGGGAGTAGTTTACATCGCGATGCAAGTCGTTACTAGCATGGTGTTCATGAAAGCAGTTTATTAATTACTAATAACAACTAAATTCCTTGTGTTAAATGCTGTAATAAGAATATTCTTGTCCAGATTCCATTTTAATATAACCACAAAAGTTCTAAATACAGACTGAGGGTAGATATAATACTCTTTAATCTTCAAAAATAGAGAACAATTCCTGTGCGGCAAGAGATAGCGAACGTGATGAGGCTATCATAGTGTCTGAATTTTGTCAATACGCTTAAGAAAAGGAGGCAATAAATTAATACTGTAGTTAAAATTTTATAGTCACTTAAAAATAAATAAATAATAGAATGAACTTATTTTTCGCATTTACCCTAGTTTTAATTGTTTTTTTTTTTTAATATAATTTCTTGTCCTTACAACCCCATTTGGCCCCATGTCTGGGGCAGAACGGGGTAAATGAATATTATTCTTTTTTTCACAATATTTTAGTGTTTTTGTATTTATTTCGTTTTAATGTGTTCATAGAAAAAATTACAACTCTCTTAATCAACCCTTTCGTATTTTTAAAACATATTATAAACTTCGTGACTCGTTCCGCCCCGGGTTCCCCCACATGTTAATTGCCGCTAAGTAATATTTCAGAAACTGCTCCACTAAACTATGGTTTCCCACAGAAATTTCAGTCAAAGGCCGAGATGATTCCTCCTATAGGCCATGGCATATTTCCTTGCCTTCATTTGACAAGAATATTGAATCTGAAACTTTACTGGAACCATATCAACAAGATGTTATTACTATATGCCAATGTATCCGCAGAATAATAACTTTTGTCTGTTTTATTTGGAAAAAACTGTTTAGATGTAAGTCCTTTTAGTATTTTTTATTTAAATACTGAAAGACATTAGAAAATTTAAAATACCATATTTGGTACTTACTAAACTCAACACATAACACGTTAAATTTGAAGTCTGCTCCAGCTTAAGAGCTGGATACATTTGACATGGATGGATATCGACGCGACAGCAGTAGAGCTCTGTTTTTCGCTTCGAGTGCAGTGGCCTAAAAAGACCGGTAGTAATTTGGATATGGAACGCGCAGCTGATGCCCAACGATAATGCTGTTATCGCGTGCTACATTCTGTACAACTTCCGTGCACCGCTCTGATGATGAAATCAAGGAGCAATTTCCCAAATGCTTTCCGATGCTATGAACTATAGTTTAATTGCTTGCCAACAATAGCTAAATTAGCATTGATACCTAGCAACGGTGTCTTTCAACGATGCAAGCTATAAGAGATTGAGTTTTCGATTCAGTTAGGAATATTGTATCATGGTTATACGCACATAAATAATGCAGTCTATTCATACACGCGTCAGGTTCGATCATTTTAAATATCGCTTAGCGAGAAGCGTTATGAATAGTATTGAATTTTGACTTTGGGTCATCGATAACCATAAAATTATTATCATTTTGATGGATGTTAGAAACAAATAACGTGCACAAAGGTGTTGAAACTATTTACATGCAACCAAACTTCAGAAGAAAGAAAGTAGATATTAGAAAGAAGAAGAAGCACATGTAATCGTTGGCTTCCGCGGCCAGAGTCAGTTTTTTTTTTTTTTTTAACTGCTTAACGTCTTTTAACAGTGAGGTCTTTAGAGACGGGACAAGAAATGGGAAGGAATTTGACGATGGCCTTTTTGAAGGAAGCATCCCGGTATTTGCCTGGAGTGATTTGGGAAACCATGGAAAATCCAAATCTGGATACCCGGACGGGGATTCGAACCGGCGTCCTCCCGAATGCTAGGCGAGAACGCTAAACGTTACACCACCACGCTCGGTCAGAGTCAGTTAATTCTTGGCTGTCCGGGTGACACCGCATCACGATTTGTGCAGCAGAACTGTCCTGGAAGAAGACCACAGAAGGATGGTCGAAACGTCGGCTGCACAAATCTTGATGCGGCGTCACCCGGACAGCCAAGAATCAAGAAGAAGCAGGGATGCTCTTTTGTTTCTTCCCTCCCAGGAAAAATTTCTTTACTAATTTATCTGTGATTTAACTGCGCAAGTATCAAATAATCTAATAACATAACTAATTCCTGTTTGCGTACTTTTTGTTGTTGTTGTTATGGTTTTTGTTGTTGTTGTGATGGCTATTGTTGTTGAGGTGATTGTTGTAGTGGGTGTATTATTATTATTATTAGTAGTAGTAGTAGTAGTAGTAGTAGTAGTAGTAGTTGTTGTTGTTGTAGTTGTTGTTTTTTAGCCTCGTCGACGTCGATGTCATCAGAGGTGGGAAAGGACTGAAAACAAGGAACCGGAAGGAATTCGGCAATGGCATTTTGTATGAAAAATCCCATTATTCGCATGTAGTGATTTTTGGAAACCACGGAGAACCCAAATTTGGATGCCCGGACGGGGATTCGAACGCGCTTTCTCCCGAATGCGGGGCCAGAGCGATAACCACTTACCCACCACGCTAGATGTACTTTCTGTTTGTCCCTCTAGGTAGCTGAAATACTGAGTCTCTATCTGCGATGGCATTTGAAAAGCACATTACTCAGGCTTTAAAAAGTTTGTGCTCTGTTCTAATGCCACTGCATGAAGAAACCAAATTAGTGTGATCCTTTAGGAGCCTGATTGGCTTCGTGCTGCTAGGAGTTAGAATGTATTAAAGACAGTATTGGTGTTGTATTTGAAGGTGCAGGCGGCGGTGTTTGTGAGGGGCTGTGGCGCGTCATTGTAGTCTGCTCCCCCGCGCCTCTCGACGCACGCACTCGGTGTGTTGCGGGCCGCCCTAATGAGAGCACGCACCCTCACAGCTGCCTCAGCACAGAGTCGCTCGCTACTTATCCACGGCACGCAGCGCGGTGTCCTGCCGCAACAACTTATAGTCCTAGCCCCGCAGGTAAAACATCACGGTAATTTCTCAAGAGAGTGGCGGTGGCTTTCGTATTCACTGTAACCGAAACACTGTGCCGCTGGAAAGCCCGTAATGCAGCGTAGTTAAAAATGGTCAGAGCCAGAATCAAAGGAAGATTTGAAAAGTTCTAGACTTCCATCAAAGGTGTTGATGTTGTCGGCAATGTAGAAAACGAGAAGTCCTCACTGAGCTTGGTGGGTGAGCGGGAGGATCTGGTTTTACATTCGGGAGGACGCGGGTTCGAATCCCTGTCCGAGCATCAATATTTGGGTTTTCCATGGTTTCCAAAAACCATTCCACACACATGCTGGGACCCTACGTTGAAAAGGCCATGGACGAATTCCTTCCGATTCCTTGTCCCCAGTCCTTTCCCGCCTCTAATGACCTCGACGTCGACGAGGCATAAAGCTGTAAGTACTAAAATAAAATAAAATAAAAACCCAAAAAAGGAAAGAAAGAAGGCCTCAAAATTTCTGTGGTTATCATTCTCTATATCTACTAGTTTATTATGACAGTTTGTGTATTATTTTTACTGCAATCTAGAAAAATTGGCACCTATAACCACGAATGAGGCTGCGAACTTTTTGCACACCACCTCATAAACATGTCGGCCACCTTATATTCTGCATTCGTGAATGTTGCAATTTATTATTATAATTTATCAGCCATTTTCAGTCATTAACTAATGAGATCTCGTCACTGATGAATGCTGCAGTACTGGTATACAATCTCTTGTATTCAGAAGCGATTATTTTTTTATCCAAAACATTGAAAGTTACAGCTACCCATTTTTTTTTTGAAGATGACTGACTTTTACTTTGGACCGTGAGAATGGATGATGATTTCATTAGCTTAGACATTGGTTGCAATTAACTACGAATAGATTGTAAAATTTTTATTGCAAAAAATGTTTTAATATCAATTATTAATTTTAAGATATCTTAGCGAGTCATTCATGCAACACTTCATGTGTATTTTTTGGAATTATGAGCGGAAGGCTAAACCGAAATATTCATAGAAAACCGTAACAAAATATAATTTTAAAAATGTCATTATAATTATAGCCGAAACTCATACCTTTCAACAGACTCAGCCATCTAACGGAAAGTAATGTAAAAGTGCTCAGGAAATACTGAAATTAAAAGATCTTTGAAATTCTTGGATGTAAATTCTCATTTTGCAATATTACGAAAGTTGGAAGCAGAAAAAAGATATTAGGAAACTAAGTTTACAGACTCGTCAATATCATCTGCTCAGGACACTGAATTCGGTTCTAAATTAATATGCCTTTGCTGAGGAAATAGAAGTTGACAAATCTAGAGATTAAATGAATAACAAATAACGATATAGTCAAAGATATTTTAAACATATCCGTAGTTTTTCAGCTCTTGAATTAGTAAGTTATTAATAAAGCTTTCTTGTTGTTCCCAATTGCATAGTTACACACAATCAGAAATTTTAGGAAATAGTGACTGTAATCATATAATTAACTATTGTAGAGTTATTTGCAAATAACTTATTGCTGAACCAGTTATTAGTCGTTAGAGTTTGTGCTCACTTTCGAAGGAATATAATAATAATAATATCTGACTCACACTGACTTGAACCTTCCATCACAATTTTCTCAAAAATCACCGTTTGATTAGGTCGATTGTTGGCACATCTTATGCCACAAATTCTCCAATAGTGGATCATTGGATCTGGATCTCGATACCGGAGAAATGTAGGAGTACTGCACGAGGAATATATGAAATGTAAAACAACTAGCTGAGAGAAATCTTTCAATGAATGGTTGTTTATTTGCCCGTATTAGTTGCCAAAGGTCATTTGGCACTGTACGCAAACGCAAACCACATTACAACAATAAGATCGTTGCCTGGCATATTAACAGACGTTCATTTTCTGGATTTCTGTGTATCACATCGATGCAATCAATACAGTTACACTTAATACAGATTTAAGTGAGAACCTCTTTTTAGGGTCCTGATTAGGTTTTAAAATTTACTGAAACATTATTTGCTCCTAAACTTTTCCTCTCTCAACAACGAGATTGCAAATGCTAAGTTTCAATAAACTAGATAGTAAAACAGCTGCCTATGTAAATACATTAATTGTATTGCTTTATCAGTGCTACTCGTACAAGTACACAGGAACAAAGATTTACCTCACAACTTTTCGAAGTTTACAAGGCTTATTATGTCTTTTACTTTAGTAAAAATTACAAAATTCATAATGTCCAAGTCACCTAATTTTTGTTGGATTTTTTAATACCGCCGATTCATAACACCCAGAGAAACCATTCTGTTTCTGAAAGTGAAGGGAATCCTTACTGTAGTTTGTAGACGTGGCTCATAACGTTTTATCAGTAAACACCGACGAGACGTGGCCCTATTTTAACAAGAACTACTTTTGCGAGATCAACTTTTCTAAAATTCAGCAGCTTACTTACTACCAGAAGTACAATTACGTCCGAGTATTTGATTCGTTGATTAAAAAATCAGCAGTCATATCAGTGTCAGAACACAACCATGTTGTTATTTTAGCTGATGTAAATTGCTACGTTGCGGTTAGCAGTCCATTTAAAGATATTTTTAAAATTATATATATTTCTATTAATTGTTCCAAGATAAATATTACGTTAATTTCACTGGCGATAAAAGACCCATTGTCTTAATTTAATTATTCTTTAGCTGTACTAAATTAATTAAAGTTAATGATCTAAAGATTCATTACAACATGACGTCATGAATTTTCTTCTACTTTAAACATAAACATTGTCACAATTATACAGATCCGTTAATCAGTCCTTTGCTATTAAGAATGACGACCACCTTAATGGGGGCTACATTAAACACTCGGAAAATTATCCTATCTTTACACATCCGTAATCAGAATTCCAGTACACGCTTTTCCCTGGCGACTCCTTGGTATGCTGCCTGCAACTCTTCCTCGTCGCGCACGGCTGCATCATAAGAAGGGATAGGCTACGCCATCCAAGTGACACCCCGAACAGCAAATCAGACTAATATCATCTTGAATTAAGAAGGATGCCATTATGAGATTAGCATCGCCAAATATGGAACAGTACTTACTTTGAGTTATACTGTCAAGTATGTCCATTTGTGTATATTGAACTATATCTCTGATACAGTTTGCAAACTGCTCGAATATCTCAATTACGAAAATGATGTAAATATCTGTTTGACTAGACCATTATTTATTTATCACACTGTAGAAAAAATTACAAAAATCAATAATTTCATTTTTTAACCTTTATAACCTAGAGAGTTTTAAATCAATGCTCATTTCATATAAACAAATCACATTTGTCAGAGAAGGAGGGCACTTTTAAGGATCGGCACTGTTCCAGGTGAGAAATTCTAGGACTTTGTTTATACTGTCCTAACGTTTTTAAGCCAGTTAGAACATGGAACTTCAGAAATCATAATGAATGTAGAAGAATATTAAAAATCAAAATCTATTAATCGGTTCTCCAAATAAATCAGACGCTTCTTTATTTAATTCAATCGAATTGCGATGGAACGCACCGATCCGGTGGCAATTTCCCTAGTCATATAATTACCCCTTCCTTATTATTATTTTTATCTTTGTAACCAATAAATACCATCAACCGTGTAAACAATTAATATGTAAAAATAGTTTAAATTTATCAAAGGAATTACCGCATTTTATCTGTGTATTTCTACAACTAAGGTAATTTAGTGTCGCGTCACCTCCCGCTTAGTTCAGATACGTGTTTTTATTTTTTTACTGCTCACTAATCTCTGGTTCTGTAAGGAACTGAGGTATAGTATTATCTCATATTCAGACGGACGTGCCTTGCTAAGTTGACTCCTTTAACTTCGTTTATATCTAAAATGTTATCTGCAATTACATGGATGCATACTGATACGATAATCAATTTATGATAACCAATATTTAATCAGAATAACAGATGCATAATAGATTTCGACACTGGTGAGGGTATTTATTCCAAAAGTTATCCGCCGTTGTACCGTAGCCGCATGGCTATCTTAATCCCTAATGAAATAAAATTGTGGTAAAGACTTTGTTTTATTAGTTCACTTTTTCTTTATTTTGTCGCACTATAGAATTCATAAAAAAACACTCACAAAATAAGATAAAATTCTTTGGTTTAATTAAAATACAGCATCAGCAATTCGCATAAGCTACAGATCAGGTATCATTCAGGTCTGATTGTCTTTATACAGCATTCCATTAATAGTGTTGTATCTCTTTGATGAAACATACCACCATCCACTTATCTTTTTCCTTACCTATATAATTTTTATTCGTTGCACTTATTCTACAATCGTTATTTCTCTTATTTTTCCAATATGCCATGTTATTGTCACAATATTTTTTCTACTTTCTCATTACCACATAAGAAATCATTTGATTTGATACTCACGGCTTTTCAATAATATTCGGTATGCCCAATTAAATTTTAATCATTTTCTTCTTGTCACGCTCCTCATGCATTCCCTGCTCTAATGCTGAACAGAAAACAGAAAATAAAATACTATGAGGGGGTACTAAAAAAAAACCGGAATAGCACTGCCATGGGCGGAGCTTGTGTACGTAGTATGTGTTTCTGCCGCAGGGCACATGTAGCACAACTCATTGTCAGTTCAGTGCCTCCTGTGTTGTCGAGCTGGCTTGTTCTGTTAATCTGCAGTGATTGTTTTTGCTAGCGCTGTTTTTTTACTGCTTCGTATTTGATGATGGCAAGTTTACGTGAACAACGTGCAGCTGTGAAATTTTGTTTTCTACTCAGTAAAAATGCTGGAAATGTTTGAAACAGCTTACAGAGATGTCGCTATGGGAACAACGCAAGTGTACGAGTGGTTCACTCGGATTAAAAATGGTGACATGTCGATTGATGACAAACCTCGTTCTCGACGTCCATAAAGTGCCCGAATCGACGAAAATGTTGAAAAAATTCGAGACCTTGTGCTCTCAGACCGTCGACAGACAATTGATCAACTGTCAGAGATTAGTGGGTTATCTTGGAGCTCGTTTCAGTGAATTTTAACCGAAGATTGGTAATGAAAAGGGTTGCTGCCAAGTTTGTTACTCGAGCTCTGACTGTCACTCAAAAAAGAACGTTGAGTTAAAACATTTCGTGTTTTGAAACAACGGCTTGAAATTAATCCAAATTTTTTGTCAAAGGTCATCAGTGGTGATGAGTCATGATGCTATGGTTACGACCCAGAAACAAAGCAACAGTCAAGCCAGTGGAAGACGTCAATGTCAACTCGTCCACATAAATGACGTCAAGTCAAATCAAACATCAAAGCAATGCTTATTTTCTTTTTTAATGCCAAGGCCGTAGTTCAATCAGAGTTTGTTCCCCCTCATCAGACCGTCAACAAAACCTTTTATTTGGAAGTTTTAAGAAGTATTCGTCAAAAAAGATCCGATTTTTGGCAGACACGACAATGCACCTAAACACACAGCTGTCTCTGTTAGGAATTGTTTGCTAGAAATGGCATGGTTTCGCTGCCCCAGGCACCTTACTCGCCCGACCTGGCTCCGTGCGATTTTTTCTTATTTCCACGCATTAAAAGGGGCATGAAAGGACACAGATTTGACAACATTGAAAAGGTCAAGAAAAAAACGAGGGAGGTGCTGTCAGCCATTTCTAAAGATGACTACAGAAAATGTTTCGAACAGTGGAAGCACCGGTGGAACAAATGTATTAGTTGTAATGGAGAGTATTTCGAAGGGGATAAGGTTGTTTTGTAAAAAAATTGAAAATAAATAGCTTTTAAAAAATAATTCCGTTTTTTTTGGTACCCCCTCGTAGATCTGCGCAAAGCAAGAGAGTACTTTGATGTTCTTTCGTGCTGGGAAAATTACCTTAATTTGCCTATAAAACAAATTAGTATTGTAAAAAAATGGTGAAATATACTAAACTTTGAAGGGTTAATTTTCATTACCTGACGCGCTGGCACTGTTTTCATTCCCTAACAATACATCCTTTTTTGGCTTTACAACTCGTCGAGATCATTAGAGGCGGAAAAGGACCGGGGGCAAGGAACGGGAAAGAATTTTACCATGGAATTTTGAAGGAACTATCCCAACATTCGCATGGTGTGATTTTGGGAACTATGGTAAGCAAATTTGGGCGGCCCGAAGGCGAATCGAAGCTGCGTCCTCCCGAATGCGAGGCTAGAGCGTCAGTGCTCACTCACCACGCTCGGTACATCCTTATAATTTGTCTGCACGATCGATACGACGTTAAAATTCAACAGGTAAAAAGTTTGTTCAGGCAATGTAAGATCTATAACCAAGAATCCATTACAGACTATCAGTTCCGAAACACTGATTTTTTAACCACCTGTTTGCGCTATCCGTGACTCATTTGTTTATAGATGGCCGGTATCGGTGAAGTGAGATTTAGACAGAAAAACAATGGGTATATAGTTTTCCAAACTCCGCATTTAGGAATGTTGTTATCGATAAACTTAACTATAATATATTCTCTCTATAAATTGGTCTAGATTTAATATTTTATGATGAGACAGTTTAAAACGTTTTACACCCTTTCCTTTATGTTAATATTTCACATAATGATTTGAATAGTAAACCTTAGAATCCCATGTATAAGCTGGGGGCCTGTGATGATTGTAAAGAAGATGACATACACATTTCTGTTTCACAAGGAAGACCTGTGTTCAAAAGAATATAAATTTTAAGCTACTATATTTAGAAACCATCGTTTTAACTTTTATCTCATGACTTCTG
The DNA here is from genome assembly GCA_031002005.1 of Vandiemenella viatica. NCBI lineage: Eukaryota > Metazoa > Arthropoda > Insecta > Orthoptera > Morabidae > Vandiemenella > Vandiemenella viatica. Next base: position 118,589,144 of record JARYHS010013631.1, on the reverse strand, counting down.
TCATGTTGATAAAGGAGAATCATTAAAAAAGTATTTCAGAAATTGTGTCGTCCCTATGAGGCATTATCATTACCTTACCTGCTCTGAAAACAATACATAATATTTGCAGTGGGTCATGACTATAAAAAAATAAACCTTTGTACGGTTTTTTACTAAAAATAAAACATAACACAAGAGAAACTGTTAGGATAATTCACTCTCGCGCGTAGATAAAAATATACTTCATGCTCTTTTGATTTCACTAAAAATGTACAATAAAATGCTGTTCAAAAAATAGCTATCCAGCAGACAACACTTTCAAAATACATTATTCCGTAACCCTTGGTAAATGTTTAGATACATAGACTTCAACACTCGAAACTCCGCTTGCTACTGGACTAGAAACTGAATTTGTCCCTCAATAACAACTCACTGCCTTTGTATCTGCACCCCAGTGCATATCTCATTCCAATGATCCTTCAAAAGTTCTTTCCTCTCCAGTTTCCAGCAATTTCCTGCAAAATCAAATAAATAGTCATCTTTCTGCTCTGCCCAGCACATGTCTGCCACGAAAATTTTGCAAGGTTACATTTTGCCACAAAACAGTAAAAACAGGTAGTAGTAAAGGAGAAACAATGTAAAGAATACATAACGTAAACAATTGCCAACATGCATAACCGCAGACAAAAATGTTCTTCGTTTTTTTCAACTTAACGGATTTGCACACATATTCCAACAACTGGTTAATTTATTTTATTTATTTTTATTTATTTAAAGGTTTATTTAGCCTGGCAAGATTAGGGCTGTCAAGCCCTCTCTTACATCATACCAGGTGTTTACAATAAATAATATACACCTTACACAAACTAACAGTATACAACACTAATGTAACATTTGGCCTAAATCAAATTCAAGAGTAATACTAACAAAAAAAAAAACTTAATAATATTAATGAATAAAATACTGACTTAGAACTTAATAGTATTCGTGTTTAACTAGTTAATAATTTAATGGTATAAACTAATGCAAGTGGAAGTTAAAGAAGTAAATGGTACAAACTTAATACTAGTAGGATGAAGAGACAAGACACAAACTAATAATAGGGAAGGCGGAATAAAGAATATTATTCAAATCTAAAAATTAGGTTATGTATGGAAGGAGATATCTTTTAGCTAGTGCTCCAATAAATAATGCTTTCTCAAATGTTAATATGCTCAGTATAGGGTGTGACCACCTCTGACAGCAATACAGACCTGACAACGGTGGGGCATGCTGTGAATGGTGTCTTCAATGTCATGTTGAGACAATAACGCCCATTCTTCCTGCAGAGCTGCTCGCAAGTCTTGGAGAGTGGGTGCTGACGTCATGCAACTCGTGTCCCTAGTACATCCCAGATATGTTCTATGGGATTCAGATCGGGGGAGTGAGCAGGCCACACCATGCGTGCAATATCTTCCATTTCCAAGAAAACATCAATCACAAGTGCTCTATCTTCCAACAGTACGAAGTCTGGGCCCACAGTACCTCACAACAACCGCACATGAGGTCCCAAGATCTCGTCATGATACCTGACAGCAGTTTTTTTTTTTTAATGGCATTTGGCAACGGAGGCCATACAACCAGCTCGATGTAATTATTATAGCTTTCAGTGTATATGTCGTCAACCAGTATGTATATTGTATTTTTCCAATGTATGGACGCCACAGGACGGACAGGAGATTCACACAGACACACAACACTTAAACATCCATGCCCGCGGCCGGATTCGAACCGGCGGCCTTCGGCACGCGGAGCTAGCACTCTAGCCCCTACGCTACCGAGGCCGGCCCTGACAGCAGTTAAACCTGCTGATTAATCCTTACAATTTCATGAAGAGGTGTTCAAGTGGTCAAAATAATCCCTGCCCACACCATTAGGGATCCTCTTCGATATCGGTCTCTTTCCACAATGTTTGGGTCCCGAAATCGTGTTCTACGTTCCCTCTAGAGAATAACTCCATTCCCCCCCCCCCCCAATGAGAATAACTGTTCAGACCAAATCGGGACTCATCTGTGAAAATGACATTGGCCCAATGTTCCACCGTCCAGTTGGCATGTTGACGACTCCACTCTAGACGTTCTCTTCTGTGAAGACGCATCAGGGGTACACATACAGCAGGTCTCCGACAGTAAATGCCACTCTGCCGAAGCCTCCTGTATGCTGTTTGCCTCGTTACAACTGTTCCAGTGGATACTGCAAGGTCAGATGACAGCTGCCGTACAAAGGCGGTACCGTCGTGCCCTTACAGCAAAATAACGGTCTTCTCTTTCTGATGTCAACGTGGTAGGTCCTTCCCTGGTCTTCGGGATACAGTTTCGGTCTCTGTAAACTGTCACTACATCCGAGAAACAACAGAACGATTCACATTAAGCCATCGGGCCACATCAGTTTGGGACTCTCCTGCTTCCATTGCTTACTATGGCCCTCCACCGCAGAGAGTCTGGTAGGCGTCTTCTCTGCACCATACTGCACCGTCTGTGAATGTGTACACAGCGATTGTGGATGTGGAACTACCCAGCAAACACTAACCCGTTTGATAGATGCCCTGACGTCATCATTGGAATGGTTGTACAGGGTGTCCAGAAAAGGACTCCCTGTACAGCTCATATCAGCATACATAAGTGAAATAATCGTATGAAAACAATCTTTGCAAACAATCACATCAACTCTTCCTTCGGTACGCTAACCTCCTTTCACGTTTCAATGTTGGAACTGATCGCCCTGAGCTTCGGATCACTATTTAGGCATTACGTATGGCGATTACAGCGCCATCTGTTAGCAGCTATTGTAACTATTATTTCAAACTGCTGTATACACTTCTTACAGCTGTCACGATAAACATACAGTTTACTGCATTCCTCTATCGATCTTTGTTTTCGAGATATTTAATTTTGAAATCAGGGAGTCCTTTTCTGGACACCCTGTATAATGACCGGAATGCTATCTTCGGTGCAGAACACGAATGTACGGACATTAGTTAACAGATTGAATGATTATGTCGTGAATTATACGCAGGACGGAGAAATAGAAGTTTCATATATATAAATACAAAGGTCTCCCAACTCTGCAACATCCAATTAACTTTCAAAAACCGATATTTTACTAATACGCGTCAGTTTTCTGATTTTAATTAAATGTAATTTTATGGAAGGTAACACGTTTCATTAACCGATTAAAATATGTACTTAAATATGAAGATTTCTTAGTTCGGATTCAATCTCTGCTTTGTTTTCCCAGAAATTTGGCTCAGACAGGTCCCATTTCTTATAAGTTTCCCTAGGTAGCTAATCCAAAGGTAATAAAGCACCCTCTTCCGAAATTTGGCATCCACTTAAAACAGAACGTGACTCCGATAAGAACCAACCTGGATCACTAATTTTACTCTCTGATATAGATCTAACAGACACGTACTAGGTCCGCACCACTATCTTTGGCAATGCACACAGACTCAATATTAATAGTAGGAAACCTTGTCAGATATGTTTCATCTCCGCTGTAACAGTCAATCTTCACAGAAATGAAATTGTTTGTTAAAGCTAATACTTAATTTTACCTAAAAATTAATAGATTATTTTTTTAATATAAAACGTTTTCAGTACTCAAGCATCATCTGGTTTCATAGACAAATCTGATTTCCATCGAGTTCTTTCTGTTGTAACAGAAGCTGCGTCTCTGTCACTCGAAGTTCATCAATTTCCAATTAGGGCGAGTTAATTTCAGTAATAAGAAAAAGCTAAAACTTCTTTAAAAAAAGAAATACTGTTGTCACAGCGAGGATCAAATTAGTTTCAACAAGCTCATTGAAAGTACTTAGACACGAAGGTTGGTAACGAATGTAGACTTAACTAAGAAAAATATCTCAGTAAAAATGGCAGTATATATCATAATCAAATCACTTCTAGTTTTCTCTTGAAATTTGGCGAAGATGTCGGAGCAGTAATACAAGTCTTTCATAACTAAACAAAAAAATAAAAACATAAATAATAAGCAATTTGAATTAAAACTGTATTAACTAAAGACACCACTGGTGCAAAGATAATGAAACCAAAAGATTTTACAAAAGTGAAACAAATATTTCCATGGATACTCTACACTATTTTATAAATCCTTTTTTGTCAAAACCACAGTTTCCGAAGTTTTTTTTATTTTATTTTTTTTATTATTTTTTATAACAGAGGAGTGATACATTTAATTGAATTCCATTATATCGAAACTATAATGTTCAAACATACAGAATACACACGTTTATAAAAATTTGCTATGTGGTAACTTTAAACAATTTATCTTAAATGGAATTACATTACTTTCAAACATATGAAAGCTTTTTAAAACCAAGCTTCTAAATATTTCAAGGCCAATATTCCTCATCCAGTTTGCCATTAGCAGGTGTGAGTGCCCAACCGGAACTTCCAGAGGCACGCGGCAGCCCTGTGGTAAAGTGAGCTTGGTTGGCTGGCTACCTGCAGCTATTTAGTACGCAAATTCAGCATACGATTTTTCCTAACTTAATTTCTGATTACATACGGATTTGGGATCTAGAGACCCGTTGAGGTTGTTCGGCTGATGACAGAGTGTCTAATGCTGTGTCTTCTACCTGCGTCTGGGTATCTTATCCTATGTATGTATTACCACCCGTTTGTGAAACTTGTTGTTCTCGCTTCAGATAATGCTGAACGCATCTTAATTAACAGGTTACTGTAGTTTTGTCGCTAGGTGATTTTTACGTTTCAAAAAAGGTTAATGATTAATAAAACTTCTGATTCCGTTAAATCTCTTTTCATCTCACTTGTATTCGATCGAAATCTTCAGCAGCAACCTGCACGAATAAGGCAATAATTTCGTCCAGAGACACTAAAGCACATTACAAAAAAAAAAAAAAAAAAATCCGGGTAATATCTAGATCGCGATACCGCTACAATCACTTACCGCCTCGGGGTGTAAACACTTCCGGATGGAGAGAGTATGACGTCACTACATTGCTGAATGTGACTACGTTCCGCTCGCAGCTTTAAATGCTACCAACGGGGGCTTCCACGGAAAGTAGTCCATCATTATTACGTCTCATATCGAGAAATCGTTAATTTTACACCAGTAGTACAGGAATAAATTCATTTGCGATGAGGTTTTGAAGCAGGCTGGACCACACTGAAACGTAACTATCGAACACCTTATTGCTGATACATAATTTCTATGTCGTATCTATCGCTGTTTACATCTTAATGCAGCCTGGACTATAGTGAAACGTAACCACCGTACACAATATTGCTGAAACGCAATTTCCAAATCGGATCTATCACTGTTAGTATGGTCCAGGCTGCGTTTCAACCTAAATAGAAACGGTTACTCACGGAATCTGGTTTTTATATTTATTTTATTTCGTATGAATGAGTTTAATAGCAATTTCAGCCATGCGAGGAAATGTAGGAGAACGGAATCAAATACAAATCAATGGAATTGTGACTAATAACGTTAACGCTAATGAACGATATCAATTATCAGTTTGAAATTTTGTACATATTTTAATAATATTATTAATTGTGCAAGTAATAATTTTCTTTAACTTTTTCAATCCGTAATTTTTTATTATTACTACTGTTGGCTACGTTCTATGGCCTAACGTGTATTCTCAAACCGATCAAAGACTGAACACGTCACACACGGAAACAGTGACGTCATACTCTCTCCATCCGGAAGCGTTTACATCGCGAGGCGGTAAGTGGTTGCAGCGGTATCGCGATCTAGATATTACCCAAAAATCCAACGATTAAACTTCAACGAACATTCCTGCCTGACAACTACCAAAAAATTACCAGCACTTCTGAGGCTCGCTTCCCACGGCCCGTGCATTTGCAGGCCGCGCCGGCCCAGCTATCAACAGCGGGCCGTGGGAAGGGAGCCGCTTCTACTGGCAGGAACGGCGTGCTTCTCACAGTCACCCAGTCGGTAACCATCAAACGCCTGGGTCGCTTAAAAGACAATGTGCAAGGTGGTGGGGAGATGGCTAGGGCTAGCCTGTGGCACGAGCTGATCCGTACAATTCGGCTGCATAGCGCGGACTATACAACCACGGACCATGAGAAGCGACCATTACATCGACAGACTGATTACTGTTAAGAACACTGATGACGATTGTTTCGCCCTTTCCGCGAACTTAAATAAGTGTCAGAGAAACATCTAGAAGGCGAATTAAGATGTCGCTCGACGGATCTCGACTGCTAACAATTAATCTTATAATTAAAGTTGCAGTAAAACAATTAGAACTAATACAGCACTACACAAAATTATTAGGAAACACTTTAAAATACAAATTAAAGCTGTTTACGTGAATTTAAACATGAAACGAGTGACATTACCCATTCCAAATAGCTGCAAATGGTCCTAAAAACACCGTTGCTTATATCAACATTGACAATTACAAGCCTCACATTAATATTTGAAACATCGTACTGTTTTTGATCGTATTATACAGCCTCCTTTCATAAAAACAATATTCATTCATATTTAATCTCTTATATCTCTCTATACTTTATTTCTAAGATTAAAATTAATAAAAGGTTGAGTCTGGGGACTGTTGCAGTGTGTTTTATGTCCTGTATGATAAGTATACTTTTGTTTGTGAAGTGTGTAGTTTATGAGACGGATATTGGGGACCGTGCAAGGATCGGCCAAGGTGATTTCGGAAAACCACCTAAATTGGGAAGGCCGGTATGCTGGGCCCAAGATTTGTATCACCACGGACCAGCGTTGCGACGCCATAACAATCTGGCCACACTGACGGATACCATACATAGTGAGTATTTCACCTTACTCCAGTCTCTGTCTACCATAGTCAACGTATTCGTAACAAAAAACTGGATTTTTGTCTATTGCTTCTTGCTATCTGGACCCAAATTGCGCTCAGTCCTCCTTAGTTGGGGAGTCTGTAAGGCTGCCATTGGTTAGAATGAGATGAGAAGAAATTGAACTCTGTTACTATTGATTAGTTTGTCCTGTATTTATCTTTCTAAGATTTTGATGATGTGAGATAGTTTTCACTGTTATCGAGAGTTCTCAGTATTCTTAACCTTGCAAGTGGTTTATAGTTGCGTTACGTCTGATATGAAGATAGTTCTCATGCCAAGTCGCTACTGTGCCAAAATTCTAGCTAGGAATGAACTCTGGTATTTTATATTATCATAAATTCGTAAAATTTATAAATACGCTAAAATACTAAGCCAGTGATATTGATTCAATTTCTTCGAAGTCATTATTTATGTTTCTAAATGGCTAAGTGGACTACATATTAAGTTGATATGTAGTTGATATTGTACTTGATATGCAGGGATTCGCAGTGGTGTATCTATGCTTGAAGTTCAACTCTTCGAAAAGGCAACAAGGACATCTACAGGCCGAGAATTTCAATTAGTCGGACGTATTACTATAACAGTGTTGTGAGGTTTCGCTTTATAAACCTACTGCTTATAAGCAGTGCACAGAAGTTTGGGATTTAACCCTTAGCTACTGGAGCTGAACTAATTATTAAGAATGATTGTAGAAAATCATGACATACGACGGTTTTTGATTAATAGCGCAGTATTTATTCGTTACAAACAAGTCTTAGTTGATACCGATAATCGTATAGTTAGATAGATATGACATCCCTTTCATATTAGCTAACATACTAGTTGGATTTTTTTCATTGATAGTTTCGTTCGTCACTAATTTGATTGCCGTAGCGAAGGAAGCGTTTAATACGAAAAGGAGGATACTAATTGGAAAAATAGACAAAACACTTAGAAAAAGACTCTGTAAATGTTTTGTATGGAGTGTGGCTCTTCATGCGTCGGAGACATGGACACTGAGACGAGAGTATGAAAAGTGGATAGAAGCATTTGAGATGTGGATGTGGAGGAGGATGGAGAAGATAAGCTGGGTGGATAAAATAAGCAATGCATAAGTGCTGGAAAGGGTCAGTGAAAGCAGAAAAATTCTCCAAGTAATAAAGGATAGAAAGAAAAACTGGATGGTACACTTGTTGAGAGGGGAGTGCCTGATAAAAGACGCCTTGGAAGGTTTAGTCTGTGGGAGGAGAATAAGAGGAAGAAAGAGATACCAAATTATAGACAACATCAAGAAAGACGGCAACTACATGGTTCTTAAGAGAAAGGCAGAAGATAGAAGATCATGGAGAGCAGCCAAGTGAAAACCTGCCCGAGGGCAGAAAACTAATGATGATGATGATGATGACTATATAGGTGTCAGAGGTATCCAGATAACACTGTAGTAGAGTTTGTGGAGAACTTATTAATTCTGAATATTGTACTAGTATTTATATTTAGAAATTTTAACCAACGCTACGTCCTCAATGACAGTTAATAGGCACGAGATTTCATGACGATTGCCGGTCCGAGAGCTTTACTCAAAACTTGGATTACAGCTCGTTGAGGAACACGCGAAATAAATTTGGTAATTATAATTTAGTCTTGTGTATATAATTTCGAAAGTAGTTACATCGCCCCATATGGGCACGGTTATAATGCGCTGACATAAATGAAACAGAAGTATCTGAGGGAGAAACAAATGCTGTTATCAGTGTGAACACGCGCAAGAAATATATTGTTCCTCGGTATTTTTTATGATTTTTTTTCGCACTCGAATTGACGAATGACACTCTATTTATTGCATTTGTACATTTAATTGGAACTTTATGGAAGTTAGTCTCGTAATTAAATGTAAAGTATCGAAAATTTAAAGCAAACTTCTGTAGATTGTAAAGTGTTGCATCGAACTTTTCTGTAGTATGTAGACCTATTATATCGGAGAAGAACTTGGAAAAAATCATCCAATAACCTTCCCTACAATTAAGGGGATACCAAAGATAACAGCAAAAGAAAATTGGTAAAAATGAAAACTGTTTTATTGTATAGATATTTAGAGAGAGTATGTTGATAGTGATGATGATGATTATTCTTATTAATATTTTATAATACTATTTATTACGTTATTATTGTTCTTCATCGGTTGTATCTATCAAATTTGTATCATTTACCCTTATAATCAAAGGTTTATGGTAACTGAAATAAGAAATATACGTTTCACATTTAATGTGATCCACTTTTTCGATCAGTATCAGCTTGCATCAAAACATGGTTAAATGCGCATGCGTAGAACGTTGTGGCACATACGCACGTCACGCGTAGGGCTTTACTCTAACGCGTAATGCTAACAAATTTCTCCTTACCGCACCCGAAGACGTTTCACTTCAAAACAGATTATATAAGTAGCGTACTAATAAAACTAAAGAACTTTTATATGAAACATTTTTTCTTTGTTAAAAATTCATTTTTAATGTCTTGTCTAATTACAAGTCTTTTTAACTATTTACTTTTTTAGTGTGAATTCTCCGTATGGTTCTTAACAAATGTTGAATATAATTCAGGTATTGTCACCACGTTAGGTATTAAGTTGTTTGAATCATAATATTAAAGCTATGGACCCGTATGTTATTCGCAGTTGGCCGGTATCATTTCCTTTGAGCCACGTGGTAAGTTGATGAGCTGATGGTGCGAATGTTGGCCATGCTGAAAGCTCCGTCCTTGGCTTCCGTCACGCAGGGCGACTGTCGACGACAAAGAGGCCGGGAGCGGCCCGCCTCCCGAGCTGAGACCAGCGGAGCGCGCTTCCACTCTGTCCGTCAAGGACGGCCCTGCTTCTCGAAATGGGCCACAGTCTCTGCACGCTGACATATTGACGTCTGCAACCTGCCGAGCGCGGCTACTGTGGCCGCACGCGACGGGAAGAGTGAGGCGTCTGAAAAGTAGGAAGCGAGAACGACACTGGGCTAAAGCGACAAGCCTACATTTGTTATTGTACCTAGGGTTGCCAACTTATTTAGAAAAAAATAAAGTATATTTGCTTTTAAAGTGGAAAATATAAAGTATATGAAAGAAAAAAAGGTATTTTTAAATTTAGGTATTTATTGCCTTAAATACTCATTTCTTTATTATTATTATATCGTTTAGCCCACTAAGGGGTGCGTGGAACCATTAATTTGCATAGTCCTTCTTATTCTTCTTGCTGTTCTTGTTTTCCCAAAACCTCCTCATCCTTTCGCTGTGGGCTTGACGCCCCTCTTGTGTCCATGCATTTCTCAGTTTCAGATGTTTTGATGTTGGGCTCTTAGGGGCAAATTTATGTGAGGTGATCAATTGTCTATATTTACTGCATGTGGATGTCAATGGGTCAAGGCTGGCTTCTGCGAGGTCCTTCTCGGTTTCTACAAACCAGCGTGCTTTGATTTGTCGGGGACCGTTGACTATGTGGAAAATTTTCTTGGTAAGTCGTGAGTCATCCATTCGTGCTGTATGTCCGTAGAATTTCATGCGTCTTTTCCGTGCGAGTGAGGTGAATCTTTCGGTCAGTGAATACAGTTCTACTGAGCTTTTGCGCATCCACTTGCCATCTTGGATTTTGGGGCCTAATATTTTTCTATCTGTCTTTCTATATTTTCTATTCCTTTGACATTTACCGTTAATGATGATGTCTCCGTCGCATACAGTTCTCCTGGAAAAACGACGGTGTGGTAGTGATGGAGTCTGGCTTTGGTGGAAAGTGATTTCTTATTGTAAGTATTCCAAGTAATTGCATATGCTTTTTGCAGTTTTTCAGCGTGGTTTTTGTGGGCTTCTTTCTCAGTTCCAGTATTCACAATAATTTCTCCTAAGTACTTAAAGCGTTTAACTTGTTTGATAGTGCCATATTTGGTCACGAGTGGCTTTAGGTTTGTGCTTTTGGAGTCCATATATTGCGTTTTCTCATAAGAGATTTGGAGGCCAGTTTTGATAGCTATCTCATGAAGCTTCTCAACAGCATGTTTGGCTTTCTCAACAGTTCGTGTAATTACTGTTAGATCATCCGCAAAAGCAAGGCATTTTATGTTATAAATTTTTGGTTTCATTTCAAAGTATTATAGTTGGTTCCACATTCTAAATCAAGAATTATAAACAAATGAACAATTTATTTTTAATTAAATTTAAGTACGCTCCGTTTCTCCCTTTCCACCATATTTCATTCATTTCGTTTAGTCATAAACACTAATATATCGTTTGGAAATTAATAACGTTACTTGAATTGTATAATTTACCAGAAAATAAAGTATTTCCGCATACCTGAAGGTTAGGATAAGTATACCGACCAAAAATAATGTATTATACTTTAGTATAAAGTATGGTTAGCAAATTATCGCAGCAAAATTTCACATTAAATTAAGCCTAAATTTTTTTCAGCAAACGATCATGCTCATTATATTCTCAAAATGATTGAAAATCGATATTGACTGACTTACCTGTCTTGTCCCATCTGAAGCAATGGTAAAACTCACAGTGCATAGATTTCGTAAAGAATTTATTTTGAGGATCCCTTCTTATCCAGTTATATGTTTTCTTCCACAAGTCTTTATATTTTTGTAATTGTTTAGGTTTCTTCAATTTTTCTTTATTTAGAGTTGTATCACTTATCACTATCGCAAACAGAATCTGAATTACTTGCTGCTTCAAATAACGACAAAGAAAAATAATGTTGTTGAAATCTCCAACCTCAAAATGACGAGAAACAGAAGAAACCGCAAATTCTCCGCTTGTACATTAAATGACTGACATCCACAGTACGTTCAGATATAACGGCGAGCGGACACGAGTCGACAGGAATGCAGCAATGTGGATGATCCGCTCTTGTTGCCTCAGCTCGGAAGTGGCTAAATACACAGATCAAAGGACGCGAGTGGACAAAAAATCTCTGGCCAACAGACACTTTTTTCTTACACGAAGTTGTGGAACTAGCATATAAACGTTCCGTTTCATGTATTGTGTACTTATTCGAAATAAAGTATTTTTGCATACTTTATTGGTAGGAAAAAGTATAAAGTATAATAAACAAAAATAAAGTATGATACTTATTATGAAGTATGGTTGTCAACCCTAATTGTATCCTATGTAGCTTGTACAGGTATGTATCCTAACAGACATGCACTTCCAACACTACTGTCAGACGATTAAAAACACTTTCGCTTATTCAGTGAGTTCTTCCAATAAATTCCCATATTATCTCGCAGAAAAATTACTTCCACAACACATAAATCTCCACACAATTCATCCAAAGGATGAGCATTTACAAAAGAATTAGTTAGAAGATACTTTTGATTACTTTGAACACTATTAAAATCAGATGAACAGTAGCCCTCCACTGGTAAATAATTTAAAGGTTTTTTTTGCATGTATTTATTTAACACCAGCGTGGTATGATAAGTTCAAGCCATTTACCTTATTCTATGTTTTAATGATACATAAATTTGTAGAATTTCGCAATACATTTTAAGATCTTTGCACAGAACGATTGTTACCAAATTTTTCTGAAAACTGATATATTTTATTGATGTTATCATGACGGATGTTCCAGGTCGGCGTTTCTCAACTTTTTTCAACCCGAGGACCAGTAAAATGTTGGGAATAATTCTACGGACCACTAACTTATATGGGCCTAATTTTTTTACCAATTGTTATGGCCAAGATTTACATCTTTAATAATGACCCCTAAAACGGTCCTTAACTTAATTCTCAAATGTACGCGGCTATGTGTTACTTATTTCGTAACAATGTAGTCATACCATCATAACTTGGAAATACCTGATATGTGTTGATCGTTGAGATATTCATGGCGTTTAGTAAGTTTGGATTATAGCTAAAACTCGCTTATAGCGTTATACAGTACACAGTACGAGTACGCTATCAATTTAATATGAACAATTTTTTTTCTATTCTATTTTTTATAATTTATTTAATTCAGCTACAATCAATTTTTTAATATTCTGCCTGCGGACTAACTGTCTCATCTTCGAAGACCATAGGCTGAGAATAACTGTTCTAGGTCAGAAGATTAAAAAATTCGCACTTCACATAACTGAATCATTGATTACCATTGTAATTAATAATTGCACGAAGCAAGTCCATGCAATTTTTTTTTTTTTTTTTAAGATTCTATTCTAACAGGCACATTGCTTTCGTATTTATTCTGTGGCGGAGATGAAATTAACTTTGGTACAAGGTATAATATATTACAATAGGTTTTTCTCGAAATTTCGTCCATGTGGCACTGACACCTGCTGTCATTTTATTGACGATTTGTAAATTATTAGCATTAATTTACAAATATTCTGTACAAATAATGTATTTTTTCTGAAAGATGCAAGCTAAACATTTGTTCTAGTCCCATATATACTCCGGCGCGCAAAGAAGCTAAAGTTATAACGTTGAGAACAAATTTCAATTTCTTGTTCATTGTGAGGAGACGTAACGTGATGCAACCTACCTCAGATTATAAGTCAGGCCCTTGGATTTCAACATGAGAAAGCTGCACTTCTAGCGTGATGCCGAAAAATACATACAAATCGAAAGAAAACAAACAACACAAACAGGCAAAAATCATTCCTTTGACTTCAAAGAACATCAAATAATTTTTAAAATAAATTTTAAATACACAAACCAGCTCCATTACAGATTTATAACAATATAGATATATCTACACAATCGAATTCAGGACTACTACCTTCATTCCTCTCACTACGAAATTCTGTACCACTGTATTTGCAACAATTACTTAAATTTATTACTTACAGTGCACAATGTAGTAGCAATGACGAAAAACCTACCACTTACATTCATCGTTAAGCCAATAAAATTCAAGAATCAACAAATGAAATATTTTAAATCAAAAAATTGCCTGAAATGCCAAATAAAGCCTGTTTGTATTGTATATGACAGAAAGCAGAACGAAACATGAAAATGACGCGGCATTAAAACTCCTCATTCTTTCATCAGATTAAAACCGTACTAGAGGGTACACGCTAACCAGTAACAAACTCACAAAACGGTGCAATGTGTCGACAGTATTGTTTTATCTATTTCATTGCTTCATATTGAAGACTAGTTATTACCTCTTTCCTGAACACAAATTTAGGACCCTAAATAGTTTTGTTTACAAAGACGACTAATGCTTAAGTGGTGAGGTGTTCGACTTGGAAAAGAAATGTCACCGGTTCGAATTCTGGTTTTGGCTGGGATTTTTGTGGACTCCACACTTGCCCTTCAATAATGGTAAAGTTTCAACTGCATATGTTACATACGTGGATCGTTTCTGTCTTTTGAGATTCACGTGTAACTGTAGGTTCTCTATACCTGACTGTTTAACCGGCTTAGATTAAGCGGACGGGTCACCACATAAAATTAATCGCTGTTATTATAGTTCTCGTTAGTCTGCAGGCGCCGTTTAATAAAACAATCTTGTGTGCTGCTAATGGAGAGGTGCGTGTGATTTGAATATCATTAAGGTTGTAACGTCTAGTTTTATGACGTTATTAAAATTAGAATAAAATAATGAGATGCATTAATTAATAAGTTAATTTGCAAAATTAATCCCGGGTAGGCGCCAAGAATGGAAGTGTTCTCTATCCGAGAGAAGCGACATTCCAATTCTGAAATACTTTTAATCAAAGCAATTGTAATTTTAAAATACCATTAAAAACACAAATCTTCATCTAATCAAATGATATACTGGTACATTGGAAAGGAGGTTATTGAAAGCAGGGTTTACAACACCTATTATTTTCTTTGAATATAAAATTGATTGGTTTATTGAACAGAAGTGAACATTAAAAGTTTCTTTTGAACAATTTAGAGCATGATTCTCATCTCATAGCGTTGCCTAGGGTTGAATGACGCAAGAGTGTCTATATATCGGCGACGTTCTTTACCGTAGCAGATGAGTTTCGGAGAAATCAGACGGACCCTGTCGGTCAGCTGGGCGCAAGGTCACTTGGCGAGCTAGCTCCCCGCAGGTAGTCACCTCTCCGGCAATCTCCCGGGGTGCGCCGGTGCGGATTGTTTGCTGGCCAGAAACAGAATGTCTTCTCTCCCGCTTGTTCGCCCCGTTGAAAACTTGCAGGCTCCCGAGTTTTAGCAGACGCGGGAAATTTCAGCGAGTCGCAGCGTTTCGCGGGTTGTCCATGATCTCCATTGGCGCTCCTCATGCAACATAAAAAACTTATGGTTTCTAAAAGTTCGTAACACAGTTTGATTCGCTGGTTCCCAACAGAGGTGTTCCGCAACCTGACTTTTTCTCCGAAGCATCGTATCTCTAGTTTCAACTTTCTACTGTACCAGGAAATCCTCATTTCGGCACAGTCCCTATACTGTCCTTTGAATTTCATTGAATGCGTAAAGCTTTTAACTTTACGGCCTGCCATAAATCGTTCGGTATTTCAGCGCAGGTATGAGTCACCTGGCTCTCGCCGATGCCAAAGAAACGTGGAATTCACACGCATAAATTTCCCGTCACCAAGGGACATTACAAGGTATAGTTTTTCCTTGTGCTAATGAATAACCTTTCTATTTTTCCAGATATTACCTACCAGGTAGAAACTCACTGTATTGCCTTTAACTTACCGCATACTTGTAGCTCACTTCAAGAACAGTGTCTGGTGGGTTAGCGGAGGAGGCTGTCACGGCGTTCATTCTGCACGGCGAAGCGTCAAGCTGTCGACCCCAATTCTACAACGCACGCACAGTTTTGTCTGTAACTCACGCTGTCAGTCGGTGGAACTGTTTCTTCACCACAATAGGATTCCTATCGAGCAGACTCTTGTCGCAATTTCACTCGCCGACGTAGAATTTTTGGTATTGCTCTTGCGGGGAATTTCTGCATTATATAATTGTGAGACCTGCTTATTATGAATATATAGTGAAACAGATGTTACATTATATCGTGGCTCTGTAAATATAACGGCAAAAATCTCATCGTTTTCAGATAGTTCAACTATAAGATGAATTATGATATAAATTATTTTTCACTTATAGAAAAATATTTCCGTATTTGATTGTTCAGATTATCTCGAAAAGCTGGGAAAAATATGTGAAAATATAGTGGTATTAACCATTACGAAGCAATCGAAACAAAAATCAATTCATGTTAGTGTAACTATTTGACGAAATATCAAATGAATTTACTGGCCCAGTATTATTATCGAATGTTTATAAACAAAGATTTTTTTAAAAAATACTCAGGTATTTCAGACTATGGTAAAAACTTATTTTGATGATCTGGCTTGTTGAAAGGGATTATCACAGTGCTTTGCTTTTCTATTTGAACTATGAACGAATTCAAGAAGTTAAGGTTGAAACACTGGTCATACAGAATTAGTGAGAGAGAAATAAAAAAAATATTGTATTCTGATGACACAGTGCTAATCGCCGACAGTAAAAATGAGATACACCGTTTGGTTTATGAATTCTCTAAAGCATTGCTACCCACGTATATCATCAGCTAAAGCGATACTAGTAATAAACAAGGAACCATTAAATCTTATTTATTTATCGTATGATTATTTACGAGGTACACAATAGGAAATGTACATATCACAAGCTTGTAAAATTTCATATCTCGAGATCTAATGTTTTAATCCAGTCAACTGCACTGATCGACGTATCATGGATTTCTGCCATTGTTCCCTTGTAGGCCCGAAGAGGACAGTCAGAAACGATGCGATTGATTGTCTGTAAGGTGGCTCCACAGTCACAATTTGCAGAATCAACCCATCCCCATTTGTATAATAAGTAGGCGCATCTGCCTTGTCCTGTTCGAATTCGATTGATGATTCTCCACTGCCGCCTAGGGAGATCGAAACCTTGTAACCTTGCTGAGGGGTCCTCAACTAGATTTTTATTGACTACTGATGACTGCTCCCATTGAGTTGTCCACAGCTTATTGGTGTTGAAAGAGGACTCTGTGAGGTTGATTGCTGTGCGCCATGGTGGTTTTCTTGATTTCAAACGTTGGTGTTTCGCTTGAATCATGTCTTGGTGTATAGGCAGCTGAGGGTTCTTCAGTATATTTTTCCAGATTTTTAAGAGCGCTTCTGATCTTCTTAGTGCTGAGGGTGAGATGTTGCATAGCACTGGAAGCCATAAGGTGTTCGTACTATGAATACATCCCGTAATTATCCTCATTGCCTGATTGAGTTGCACATCTATCTTCTTTGTATGGGCTCTATTGATCCAGGATGGGCAGCAGTATTCAGCAACAGAGTATGACAGAGCTAAGGCTGTGGATCTTAGAATACCATTAAATTCATGTTAGAACTTTAGGAAATATTGTAGAACTACTAGTGACTTCCAGTTCTCTAGGAGTGCCACTAACCAGTAGTTACGTATTTACAAAAAAGGTGACGTAGCAATTTAATAAAGCAGCCAAGCTTTCAGCCTGATTAAAGGGCACCATATGGTTCCAGAAATTCTTAACTCAGGGATCAAAAATAAAATTTTATGACCTATAATGACATACGCTGCAGAAACCAGAGAGACTAGAATAATTTTGGAGACGACAGAAATGCAAACTCTAAGAAAAACTACTTCCCTCAGAAGACAAGTGTTTAATGAGAACAACCTAAAAAATGCTGCATAGAAGATGGATAAAAGAAGCTTTTTTCGTTTCTCCTCTTACCACAAATTTTCAATTTTTTTACTGATTCTGTTGGCTGATGGGTTATAAATTGTTATTCGTAATTAAACAAAAAAATTAAAAGTTAACTGTCGGGATATATAATTGGGCAAAAAATGACGAATACTCTTCCAAGCAGATTTGCCTTCCAGAAATGTCATCCTGTTCATCGAGCTATTGTTTTCGATTATGGCCGTCCCAAATACATAATGACTCACGTGGGAGATGACAGACGTTCATTTCAGCGGATGAGAAGCCAACTACTTTTGCTGACGGAAGGGCGTGCCACCACATTAACCAAAACGGATGCCGTAGTTTCGGATGGAGACAAAAGATAACTTCTCTTCAACACGTAAATTAGGATGGTAAACGTGTGTTTGTGGGACGTCGTATTCACCTGTTAATTTTCAAGATCAAGATATAATTAAAGTTAAGCGTTTACGGCTTTCTGTCTTAAAGTGTCAGTTTGCTCAGTAATAGCATATGTGAATGAGTGCTGTAATTGTAAGTAGATCAACATTTTATTTTATACGAATACTGATCATATCTTAAAAATAGTTCTAAAATTGGCGCGGATTAACGCTCATCAATGTGACAGCGAGATGTGGTTCGTATGAGTGAGTTGGAACACTAATTACTGCATGCTTGTTTCTACATTCCTTTGATTACTTACTTTCCATGTGAATAAATAGAAGGTTCATGCCTTATTTCAACAACGCATAATTGTGAACTTTCTAATACAGGACGCTGATAAACCAACAGAAACTTTCGTCATATTGTGTTCACCACGGAGCGATGTTGCACTTTCATAGTCTCAAGTGAAAAGTGCAGAGGTGAGACTGTAGTCACTCACTCACGCACGACTAAGAACATTCGTAATACCGTAGGAAGCTTTGAAAATTTGAGACCTTTTCCACCAAGGCACAAAAATAACTGATCTTTACAAGCTGCAGCAACTGGATTAAGTTAAAATGATGCGCAAATAATCATTAAAACAATGTTGCATTTATCTTCAACACGAGTCTCAAGAACGTTTAATACAAACCAGACGTATGTAAGGGATGGAATTCCTCGGGTTTTGGACCTCTTTCTTGGGAATAAGACTCATTTTTTCATGTGCATTCTCACGTATTGATGGATCTTGGATATACGACTAACCTCTTGAAAAAAAAAAAAGGGTCGAGTAAGGATTTTTTTTTTTTTTTCAAAATGGAGAGCTGCTTCGGTGAAGGCAAAAAACCAGTTTGTGTGATAACAATGTTGCTGTGATAGAGTTTTTAGATCCTAGATGTGTTTTGAATGTCGATTTATAGGTAAACGATGCCTAAGTAATACTACTGTGAACTCTTGATCGAGCATAGCTCGAAAACACGGAAGAAAGATTTCGATCATGCACACTATAATTCAGATTTATCGCCATTTAAATATTATTTATTTTGTCCCTCGAGAAAGATGTAGGTGAAACGAAAACTTTACAAAAACTAAGGGGCATAAAATTTCGTAAGTAATTTGTTTCGTGAAATTACAGAAAATTTGATAAAAAATTATGGGTTTTAAAAAATGTGCATATTATAGGATAAGCTACATGGTAGCATAGTTTTGTATTTGTTTTTCTCTATGGTACAGTAATCCAATGAAGAGTTTTCTTAAAGTAATTACTAGTTGAGATTTTATAATTGATAGTATTATCAGTATCTAGAATTTTTCATGTCGCCAGTAATCTTGCATTTTGTATTTTGCAGTTAGGTTAAGTCAATAAGGTCACAATTTTTTTTTTTTTTTTGTGTAAATTTATCAAACCTCTAAAATACTGGTCGATTAACTACTTGAAAGAGTATCGACCATAGGAATTTGGCTAAGCGCTGAGGATTGTTAGCACGGTGCCAGCGACTGGCCGATAAGCTACTGTTGTTCTTAGGGCCTAGTGCGATCAGAGGTTTGTTAATTAGCTGGCAGTAAGCTCCTGTTAGTTTACCGGTTTCGAGATGAGCTAACCCATGGTGGCAACAGCTAATAGGTTTGATCTAATCAAACAGCAACTTCAAAGAATTCAGTCGGTGATTCTAGAATTGTTTTAAATATCTGTTGGATCTGTAATATTAAATTAGTTCCCAGAAAAGTTGCTCTAAAAATTAGGAAGCAAAGGGAACAATTAGCTTAAAAAACAAAACAAAAAAACTCCTTGTTTCTTCGTCTTTACTATCCGAAAGAAAATGTTTATACTATCTTGTTTTTTTTTTTACTGGGTTACTTCCAATTACAAGTAGATTACGCTGTCATCAATAATTTCACACTTTAAACCAAACACAACTTTCATTTCACAACTTTTCATACTTTATCATAAACTAATTACAACCACCATTTCGGTTTGACTTATTCGTCCACTATCATACTGAAATTTATGCAATTAAATTGATTCTTTCCACTTACTAGTCCGAGATCTAGCTCTACGTCCATCTGTGTTTTTAATCGAAATGCAATTTTATGTATAATTATTAATATCAGAATACGGTTCTCCCGGGTTGCCTATCAAAATATGGCCGCAAGTACTTTAATTGAAATGTAATTTTTTTTAAATTTCGTTGGCTTGTTTTTTAAATAAATTGTAATTTGTTTCAAAGTGATATATTTAAAGAAATTAAGAAGTTTGGTTTGCATATGTAAAAAGTGGATGCAAGTAGGAGTTGGCAGCTGTTAAAGTTATGTAAGAGCGAGAGAGAGTCAGCGCACCACACCATCTGTCAGAATCTTTTATTTCTTTACATCCATCTCTTTGAAATGAA
Source organism: Vandiemenella viatica (assembly GCA_031002005.1). Taxonomy (NCBI): domain Eukaryota; kingdom Metazoa; phylum Arthropoda; class Insecta; order Orthoptera; family Morabidae; genus Vandiemenella; species Vandiemenella viatica. Next base: position 118,568,820 of record JARYHS010013631.1, on the reverse strand, counting down.
TTATAATTTACTTCTGAAAAAGTAAACGAAATTTTTCGAATTTATTTTTTGTAATTTTTAATTAAAAGAACTTTCGGCCATATTTTGATAGGCAACCCGACAGAAACGTATTCTGTTATTAATAATTGCACATAAAAATTGCATTTCAACTAAAAAAATGGACACATAAATAATGCAGTCGGATCTTAGACTAATCGCTTTATAATTTTCGCAGCTTCATCCAGGCTACCGCTGTATTTTTCCGCCATCCTAGGCTTTCATTTATTGTCTCCAATCATGGGTTCATAATTATTCCTTTTCCTCTACTCTTAAGTCGACTAGTTACTGCTTGCCTTCATAGATATTCATAAAAATACGATTAGTATTGTACATCTGTAATTTGTAATACAAATAAATAAATACATTTTTAATATTAATAGTTATTAATATACGTTTATAGGAGTTACGTATGACTGCTATATCCCGTCATTGTTTGTAGACGACTAGCACTACTAAGTTTATCATCATGTGCGCCGATGGTTTTACTATATATGTGTAATTGGCAGTGAGTTTCATCTTCTTTTAGTTCCAGAAAACCTTCATTCGTTTTGAATGTGCCTGTTTGCGCTCTACTTTTGGAGTGTTCGTCTCGGCTAGTCCTATTTGTCATTAGCTTCTTCCAAAATAGATCTCTATTGAAATCATATTCTAGTTCTAATCCCATCAAATGAAGGTCTTCTTAAATATTTACAAAACAGGGCATTACAGTTTTGGGTTTTGAATCAAATAAATTAAATATTTTTTGTTTTGTTTTGTTAATCTGTTCTCCTCCATTCGTTTGAGGTGGTCATAGACTCGCGCCCATCTTTTGCAGATTGTTTCGGGGATTTTCTCTATTTTGCTGTTAACATTTTTTGTTGGATCTCTTTTGATGGACGCCATTCTTGAGGTTGGGACCCAGAATTCCTCTAATAATTTTTCATTCGTTTTTCTCCGATCCTTCCAAGAGTCCATTATCATCATACAGGAACAAGGTTTAGGCTGCATACAAAACAATTGGTTTCATGATGACGTATCTTAGTATTTTGTAAAAGACATTTTTTTGCTATAGATCTCTCGCGAAATTGGGTAGGTTATTTCCAGTTTGTAATTCCTTTCTCAAATAGCTTCTTTGTCAAATCCAATTTATATGGATCTCACCGAGGTACTCAAATTTTTCCATTCGATTAATATCTGCGTAGGCCCTATTTGGTTTGAAGTTTTGGTGGAGCATCTTTGATGATGGTCATTAATTCCGGGGTTTTTTTTTCGAAAAATATCTTTAAACCGGTATTATTAGCAATTTCTTCCGGCAAATCAATTTGAATCCTATTAGATCTTAAATTATATGATAGGTTAGCGATGTCGTCGGCAAAAGCTACAGCGTCTATTGCGATCTCTTTAGATTCTGTTCCCGTTCTCAATGGACTGTAGTCAGTTTCCTTTAATTTCGCTCGCCAGGTCCGAAAGTTCTTTTCGAGAACTCAACATTTACCCGGGGCGCACATTGAGCTGCGTGGCGCAGTAGGGGCTACGCAGAGCAGGGCAGGGCAGCACAGACTGGCAGTTACTCGCGCATATTAGAGCGCAGTTTCGTGCGGCAGTTTACAAAGCACTGTGTTGTGCGAAAAACCGACAATAAAGCGTAACCAAAAACATGTCGATGCAAAAACTCGATTTTTGATTTCTGAATCAGATTGGGATGCCGAGCTTAGAAAATTGTTATTACTTTAACAGAAGCTGAGTTAGATAAAACTATGCAAAAGTGAGTAGGTATATGAAAAGAATAAACTCTCATCTGGGTTTTGCAGTGACAAGAGAATTCTCAAAAGATAATTTCCGGATGACTCGAGCGGAGATTAGCGGCATAATGTAACCAGTTATTTTCTCGACAAAGCTCAAATATCTATTCTAACTGAAGAAAATCTCGCTGTATTTTCGTGGTTATTTATTTAATTATTTAGCGTTTGACGGTACATGACATTTATAACAATGTTTCTCTCTTTTATTTCATATTATATTTTTAAGAAAACTATATAACAGAACATAAACACTTGAAACTAAAAAATCAGTGTCAACAAATTAAGTGTTTCTCGGGGACACTATTGAATGATGTAGTACAAATAATAAGAAAACAAATAATGTGATAATAGCCTATATATATCAATCTATTTCGAAGTTTTATTAAAAATGAATTCAAAAAAAGAAAAAGGTGAAAATTGTAAGTGGACAGTTGTATGATAAATAAATGCTGAATTTACTCGCCACTTGTTGGGCTCATTGTCCAAATCTCTTGTTTAAATTTAATTTTTATGTATTTTTTATGACTGATATTGTGAATCGCAGGTTGGTTACGCACCAGATTAATCAATTTTTCTTATTCCATAGTTGAAAATGATTATAAGTAAAGCAATATTATAAATAACGCAAGTAGTGTTACGGCAAAAACCGGCACGAGTGAGCTGCGTGGCACAGTTTCTGTGTCGTGATCACAACGTCGCGCAGGCCACGTGCGGCGCAGTACTGCGCTGCCCTGCCCTGCGTCTCAATACGCGCTGTTCCGCCCCAAAACATAGAGACACAGAAACTGTGCTGCGCTGCGCTGCTTCGACTGCGCGTCAATGTGCGCCCGGCCTTAAAAAGTAGTGCAAACAGTCCGTCACCTTGTCTGACAGCAGTTATGATCTCAAAAGAATCCGAATGATACCCTAAGAACTTGACTTTTTTTTTTTTTACTTATGGATTTACGCCTCGTCGACAGTGAGGTCATTAGAGGCGGGAAAGCACTGGGGACTAGGAACGGGAATGGATTCGGCTATGACCTTTTGAAGGGAGCATCCTGGCATTCGCCTGAAGTGATTTGGGGAAACCATAGGAAACCCAAATCTGGATGCCTGGACGGGGATTCGAAACGGCGTCCTCCCAGATGCGAGGCCAGAACGTTAAATGCTCACCTACCATGCTCGGTTTTGAGTTTTTCAGCGTGATTCTAATTATAGACAACAGTTTTAGGTGAGCTCAAAATTCATTAAGGATGTTCAATAGCACCTCCCGGTCTATCGAGTAGTAACTGTTATATGCAGTGGAAAAATACTATTTGGATCAACATACTTTTCATTCTGTCAGCTATGTTATTTATAGTTGGTGTTTTTTGTCCATCTCAGTCGGGCCCCTTCTGTGAGCACGCTCGCTGCCGTCACGTAGCGTGAAGCTAACTCTGTTAATCCGTGGGGCTTAGCGCCGGCCTGGTGCCAGCACGTTAATTGCGTTTCTCGCCGTCCGCCAACTTGCCCTGGCCGCGAATTATCACTACCGTCCCCTGCTGTACTGCGCCGGTTGAGTGTGAGCCCGTGTCGCTGTCTTACCACATCACGCAGGTCAACACAACGCTAGACTCACACGGATTTAGAGAGGAAATACTGCTACCTGTTGGCAGTTTTTCCTCGCCTTGTATAAAGCCGACTGTGCGTTAAGATGTCTGATAAATCACTCAACACCCCAACAACTGCTCCGTCTCACAGAAGAGGCCTTTTCTGCCTTCGAACGTCGGGAATATTTCGGCGCAGTACTGCTTGATGTCAGCCGTGCCTTTGATTCCGTCTGGCATCAGGGTCTCATATACAAACCACTCATACAGGGAGTACCACTCTCTCATGTTAAGCTTCTGAAAAACTACCTTGAGGGAAGGACTTTCAGAGTTGTGATGGACGGTGGCATCTCCGCAATAAAGAACATCTCCGTGGGTGTCCCACAAGGATCAGTTATTGGCCCAGTCCTGTACAGCTTATACACGGCGGATACTCCATCCACGGTTCGCGTAAAGAAAGCGTTATATGCTGATGACACCGCCTATTATGCGAAGAGCCTGAATGTTCACCTCCTACGCAGAAGGCTACAGCAGGCCTGCGACAACATCCAGCAATGGGGCACTAATTGGAGGCTTGCCTACAACGCTTCCAAAAGCCAGGCAATTATCATTACCAGGAAGAAAGTTCCTCAGTTACCTCCTTTAGTACTCTTCGGCGAACACATAACCTGGACGAGGACGGCAACCTACCTCGGTGTCAAACTGGATAGGGGAATGACGTGGAAACCTCACGTCACCAACGTTCGTGCCAAAGCATCTGGGAGACTAAGTTCACTCTACCCAGTACTGAATCCTACATCCAAACTAAGACCGGACCTAGGGATCCGCCTATACACCGCCCTAGTTAGACCCATATTGGAGTATGCTGCGGTTGTGTGGGGCAACACGGCGCAAGCATACCTTCAGCTACTGTAAACTATCCAGAATAGAGCCATCAGATTCGCTCATCACCTACCCAGGGACACGAGGACAGATGATCTTCATCGTCTGAGTGGTTTGCCCAAACTTCGAGTCAGATTCCAACAACTGGCTACGCAGTTTTACGAAAATGCGCAGAAATCAAATAACCCTTTGATCTCAGCATTGGGAGCCGAACCCACCTACAACGACAGATTAAGGTGGCCAAAGAAAATACTTGACCACCAATAAGGAAACAGCACACCGGGTAGGAACAACCTGATCATGATACACCGAACATGCCAACCAAATTGGTAAACTGGAAGGAGATGCGCTCCTGCGCACAACCTTCCCCACAACCTGGGACCACCGCTTTCCCAGTTATTGACGTCTGTCTGTCTGATGTCTGATAACAACTATGAAAACTCCCTGGAACATTAGGCTCGTTACGTAAATTCAAGATTGCATGTCAGATTTTTTTTTTTTTTAAGTTGAAATCTTACGGAGGTAAATATATCAATTCGTGACATCCCGTCACCAACACGTTATGACGTGATGCGCGTTGGACTATTTTTGGATTGGTAAAATCTTATGAGTTCGCGTCAGCAACATTCTAACAGTTGACAGTAGATATGTAGCTAAAGTATGACATGTTGTGCTTAGAAAGCGGTGTAAGTATAGATTATACTTGTATATAATATACAGGGTGTTACAAAAAGGTACGGCCAAACTTTCAAGAAACATTCCTCACACACAAACAAAGAAAATATGTTATGTGGACACGTGTCCGGAAACGCTTACTTTCCATGTTAGAGCTCATTTTATTACTTCTCTTCAAATCACATTAAACATGGAATGGAAACACACAGCAACAGAACGTAACAGCGTGACTTCAAACACTTTGTTACAGGAAATGTTCAAAATGTCCTCCGTTAGCGAGGATACATGCATCCACCCTCTGTCGCATGGAATCTCTGATGCGCTGATGCAGCCCTGGAGAATGGCGTCTTGTATCACAGCCGTCCACAATACGAGCACGAAGAGTCTCTACATTTGGTACCGGGGTTGCGTAGACAAGGGCTTTCAAATGCCCCCATAAATGGAAGTCAAGAGGGTTGAGGTCAGGAGAGCGTGGGGGCCATGGAATTGGTCCGTACAGTACAGTACATACTAACGAAACTAAAATGAGCTCTAACATGGAAAGTAAGCGTTTCCGGACACATGTCCACATAAAATATTTTCTTTGTTTGTGTGTGGAATGTTTGCTGAAAGTTTGGCCGTACCTTTTTGTAACACCCTGTATAATGATGATGGTTTCTTGTGACCAATGTTCTTCCTTTAAACACACCGTTTTTATACGATTTTAATGGGACTTTGTATACATATACTTCAAAACAAATACTGTTTACGTTTGATTTACAAAAACGTAAACACTTTCCCCTCACCACTTGATCTTAATTTCCGTCAACGTTGTTCATACAAAATCCACAGTTTTTTTAATCCAATTCTGATAGTACTTATCACACGTATACTTTAAAAGAAGGCGATCTGGTAGCTCAGCGGTTTAGACGCTTACTTCCGAACGGTTCTCTCTCCGGTCACGTATTTAAGTTTATAAGATTCTTCGTGGTTTAATTAATAAGATAATTAAGAACTCCACAATTTATTTCAGTTTAGACGTTTTTTATTTTCAAACATTCAATCCAGAGATAGCATACTACGCTTCTTCCACAGACAATACTACTAACGCAGTCCTTGGCAGTCTCAAAGGGAATCTATATAAAACTACTACTGTCCTGCTGATTTCTTTATATAGGATCTGTCGAAATTTCTAGAACACTTCAAAAGCCAGATATTTCTCGAACATTAACAATTACTTAAACAATTGAAACATATTAAAAACAATCAGAATTAATACATAATCATTTAACATCATTACAAAATGGTCAGAAATGGAAATTAAATGTACTTAAACACAAAATTATTAACAGAAATCATTTTAAACTGTAGTAAATTGTCTTTTAGACATCGTAACTTGCCTTAATACTTGGAATTACAAGCATTTAAGCAATTCTCTTGCACAATTCTATTCTTAAACATATTAAATGGTATTTACAAAATTTCTTTTCATAAATCAAAGTCCATTTACATTGAGTTACAGGAATTTGCAAAACAAACATACAAGATCATATTCAAGCAAACTTTAGCTTATTATGAGTGCTTCATAAAATAAAATTCTATTTAAAGTTCAGGTATGAGGGCTGTTACAAGTTGTATTTAATTATATGAACTACCCCGGGTTTTTTCCGTGGTTTTGAGTCCACGTTAAAGTGTAGGCCCCTGAGGAAAGGAATTGGCGCTCGTGGCTGCTAACACAATAGCTTGGTGGATCTATTTCGGGAAGTTTCGACAAACCTTCGGGTTGTGGACTAAGTTACATTTTTAGTTTTTGAAGTAATACTTCTTTAGACACTTTGCGTGATTTTTGGATGCGTAGAACCTTATGCGTTCGCGTCACCAACATGCTAATGTTAATAGTACACTGAGGTGTCAAAAGTCATGGGATACCCTGCTAATAGCGTGTCGGTCCTCCGTTTGCCCGGCGAAGTGCAGCAACACGACGTGGCATGGACTCCACGAGTCGTTGGAAGTCCTTTGGAGAAATATTGAGCCATGCATTTTTTTTTTTTTTTTTTTTTTTGTAACTGCTTTACGTCTCTTTTTAACATCGAGGTCTTTAGAGACGGGAAAGGATGGGGGGCAAGGATGGGGGCAAGGATGGGGGCAAGGAATGGGAAGGAATTCGGCCATGGCCTTTTGAAGGAAGCATCCCGGCATTTGCCTGGAGTGATTTGGGGAAACCATGGAAAACCCAAATCTGGATGCCCGGACCGGGATTCGAACCGCCGTCCTCCCGAATGCGAGGCGAGAACGCTAACCGTTACACCGCCTCGCTCGGTTTGAGCCATGCAGCTTCTATAGACGTCCATAACTCCGAAAGTGTTGCCGGTGGAGGATTTTGTGCACGAGATGATCTCTCGATAACGTCCCATAAATGTTCGATGGGATTCATGTCGGGCGATCGCGGTAGCCATATCATTCGCTGGAATTGTCCCGAATGTTCTTCAAACCCATCGAGAACAGTTATGGCCCGGTGACATGGCGCATTGTCATCCTGGAAAATTCCATCGTTGCTTGGGTTCATGAAGTCCATGAATGGTTGCAAGGGGTCTCCCAGTATCTGACACAGCCCAAACCATTATCTAGCCACCACCAGCTTGCACCGTGCCTTGTTGACAACTTGGGTTCATGGCTTCATGGGGTCTGCGCCACACTCATACCCTTCCATCAGCTCTTAACAATTGAAATCGTGACTCATCCAACCAAGCCACTTTTCCCAGTCGTCTACGGTCAAACTGATATGGTCACGAACCCAGGAGCGCCACTGTTGGCGATGTCATGCTTTTAATAATGGCACCCGAATCGGTCTTGTGCTGCCTTCTGGCCTCGCATTCGGGAGGACGGCGCGGCGGTTCGAATCCCTGTCCGGGCATCCAGATTTGGGTTTTCCATGGTTTCCCAAATCACTCCAGGCAAATGCCGGGATGCTTCCTTAAAAAGGCCATGGTCGAATTCCTTCCCATTCCTTGCCCCCATCCTTTCCGGTCTCTAAAGACCTCGCTGTCGAGAGACGTAAAGCAGTTAAAAAAAAAAAAAAAACCTGACGGACACTCCCGTCGGACGTCCCACATTCATTCCTGCGGTTAGTGATGATCCGATACAAGTAAATACGAGTAAGTACTCGATACTTTGTTTCGATACCGAGTACTTTTCGTATTCGAATTAATTCAATCGATACTTACTCGGTATCGGAACAAAAGTACTTGTATCGAATCGAAATTATCGAAACGCACCCGGTGTTAAATTCTAAATGCATCATCCCTGCTGCGCCACTCAGTCACGCCTGCGAAATTAATTTCCCACTGATGTCAAGTTGATATCATCGAAAATCAAACGAAATCAGTCTTAGAATAGGCAATCTAATCTCGAAGAGTTTGTTTTAGGTCCCTATTTCATTGTAATAAAGTTGTACTTGGTGCGCATTTCGCTATACCTGGCCAATGATCGCTCCCGCGCAAGCCCCACACAAAAAGTAAAAGATATGGTTCATAAGCAACTAACTAGCCCATGTGAATCAGAAGATGAAGCTGCTTCAGCTAGCGTTTCACAGGAATATCACTTCTGGAAACATCACAAAGAAAAAGAAAACGCACCGTAATGACAAAATCTCTCTCTACTTGTCAAACACTGTAACGTCCCTAAAAAGCAATCCATTTACAGAATGGGAAGAAGTGAAACTAACATTTTCTTGTCTCTATAAATACGCACAACAGTATCATATTGTTGTAGAAACGTCAGTATTGAGTGAATGTTTGTTTTCTAATGCGGGCGAAACAATGAGAAACAAAACAAACAATCTGTCCCCACTCCCCAAAATATTTGGAACAATTGATTTTTTGGGAAACCTTTCAAAAGCGGACTTTTATTGTTTAAAAGTGTTAAAACTATAATAAATAAATATTTAAAGATAAGACAAAACCTTCAAGGTTTGCTTACATTGCGAGCATTATTATAATTTTAATAAATAAATAAAAATGTTTATTGAGTGTTATTTAATTTTATAACACTAGGCAAATAAAATAATTTAACATGTAACGTATATTTTTATATTTCGACATTAATTTTTTTAAAGTATCGATATGAGTAAGTATCGATACTTTTGCAGTACTCGTATGAGTAAGTATCGCAAGACAATTTGAGTACTACTCATTTGAGTAGGTATCGATACTTTGATGGTATCGGAACATCACTACCTGCGGTTAGTTCACGCAGTGTTGCTTGTCTGTTCACACTGACAAGTCTACGGAGACGTCGCTGGTCGCGCTCATTAAGTGCCGGCGGTCGACCAATACGTCCTCCATGATGGGAGGTTATGCCTGAATTTAGGTATTCTCGGCACACTCTTGACCCTGTGGATCTCGGAATGTTGAATTCCGTAACTATTTCATGGAATGTCCCATGCGTCTAGCTCCAACTAGCATACCGCGTTCGAAATCCGTTAATTCTCGTCGTGTGGCCATAATCACATAATCAACCTTCTCACAAGAAGCATTTTAGCATACAATTAAAGTCCTGCCCACGCACTGACCATTTATACAATTTGTAAGTGACGCTACTGCCATCTACCAGTATATATTTGCATATTGCTATCCCATGACTTTTGTCACCTCAGTGTACGTCTGTATCGGTCTGGTGGTACAGTGGTTAAAGTGTCTGACGGGGGAACGAGAGGTCTCCGGTTTTAATCCCTGATTTCATATTTGGCGCAGTTTGCTGTGTAATACGCCAGAACGCTTCCGGGGTTCGGATTTCACGTTGAAGGGTAGGTCCCCCTGTACTTGATAACAGTACCGTGTTAGGTTAGGGCGGCTAATACAGGGGCGGAATGCGCAGCCAATGGAAATTCCGTCATTACGACCACACGGAATTATTATTATTTAGTATATCTGTAGCTATAAGTATGATTTGTTGCGCGTATGATATTCATAGTTTTAAGTTCTTACTTCTGTCGGCAATCGGCAATGACTGCCAATTCTTTATTTTTCTTTAAAAATGTAATCTATTTTTCATTGTAGTCTCTTGTGTTGTACAGGGCGTTCGCCGGGAAACGCTACCCTCCCAGTCTGTTGCCGTCGGCAACTTGCTCGGACAGTGGAGCCAGCAACTCCCGCCACACGGCGCGGCGCCGTGAATCACCGCACTGTAGCTAGTTTGTGACTTCAGTCTCTTATTAATCAGTGTTGTTAATAAACGTTTCTTTGCGGTTTGGCTGCTTTGGGGCTTCATACTCTTACTAATCTGTACCGTGTTTGAGTGTGAGTAAAATTATAGTACGTTACAGTTTGCAACAAAGAATATTTCTCTACGATAAATATGTGAAGAAGAAGTCGTTTAAAAAGTGTCGCAGTAAATTTCGTCGCGAATATCCTGGCGCTTTACTGCCAGCTAAATCAACAATTCTGCGTCTGGTTAAAAAAGTAAGAGAAACGGGTTCATTTCTTAACAAAAAGAGACTGTCGGTCAACCGTATTCTCACAGAGGAGAAAATTGACGATATCGCTTTTCGACTAGAACAGTCACCCAAAAAATCATTAAGTCAGTTAGGGCAGCAGGCAGGCGTATCTTGGAAAGCTTGGAAAGTAACAAAGCTAGTTCACTTAAAGCCGTACAAAATAAGTGTGGTGCATAAAATTACAGAAATAGACCAGGGGCCTAGGATTAGATTTTGCAACTGGTACCTGCAGGGTGTCCACGATGGCACTGTTGATCCGCAACTGACGTCACATTTAAATGCTTAGCACATACAAGTTTATGAAGCGTAATTATTATGAAATAGTACGCGGCCGACGGTCGAACAATGCCGGAAGCTGACCGCTCGCTCGCCGGGAGCAGTTTCTTCCTTGTAGCGCTAACAGTGGGTAGCGTTTCCCGGCGAACGCCCTGTATTAACCGTTTCACTTAGATCTAGGGGACACCACGACAAAGAAATGGGAGATCTCCATAGCTCTATCCAAGTTCAGCACGCTAATGGATATCTTCTAGACATATGCCTGACGTGCCTGAACTAACGTATGGCAAAATTCCTTCCCGTTCCTTGCCCCTATAATGACCTAGACCTCGACGAGGTATAAAGCCAGAAAAAAATCAGAGAAAGGATACATACTTATGAAGAACAGGTTATAATAGCCTACGTCCATTAACTTTCTATACTAATGTTTACAGTTCTATGCAAAGGATGAGCAGCGTGTCCGGATTTAAAAGTCCTGGGTTCACTCTGGGCCGCATGACACTTTGGATTAGTACTGGATCACCGTGAAAAAATGTAGGTAACTGTCGTCATTGCCTGACTTAAAGTTCTATGAGCGGCTGCTGTAGCGATTGCCTAGCTGAGTACAATAAACCGCCTAAATGCTGTTATCATGATGGGTCGGGAAGTCAGGTTCGAGATTTAAACCTGGGCCCGCTGAGTGTCTAATATATTAGTACTTAAACGCGTACTGTTAAACCGTCGGATAGTATGCCGGCAACGTAATCTGAATCAGTATGGAATTTAATTTTTTTTTTAACTGCTTAACGTCTCTTAACAGCGAGATCTTTAGAGACGTGAAAGGATGGGGGGGGGGGGGACAAGGAATGGGAAGGAATTCGGCCATGTCCTTTGAAGGAAACATCCCGGCATTTGCCTGGAGTGATTTGGGAAACCATGGAAAACCCAAATCTGGATGCCCGGACGGGGATTCGAACCGGCGTCCTTCCGAATGCGAGGCCAAACGCTAACCATTACACCACCAACCTCGGTGATTTTAAATTTAAAAAACGTCTTGCGTATCTATATGTACCCATATCATATTTTGGTTTCAAGGTACAAGGTTCGAAGCCCGGTGACGGAGCCTGGTGGTTGAGCGTAACGCCCTGGCCTCGCATTCGGGAGGACGTAGGTTCAAATCTCCGTCCGGATTTGAGCTTTCCATAGTTTCCTCAATCATTCCAGGTGAAGTTCGTGGCTGAATTCTTTTCCGTTCCATGCCCCACCTATTTCGTCTCTAATGTCATTCATGTCAACGAGGCGTAAAGCCAAAAGCAAAAAAAAAATTTTTTTTTTTAAAATGGATGCTCCTTGTTTAACACAAATCTCGCAGAACAAAAGCCAGAACACGACACTTGCGCTGCAATCAGTGACTGACCCTCGCAAATTACCGGCGGTTAAACAGAGTTGTTGAAACTGTATAGTAAAAAGCACCCCTGCGAAATGGCAAAAAAATCTAGAGAGAAAATCTTCCTGTCAATTATTAAAAGGGAAATCCATTACAGCATGCAGAGACTTTTAATAAGGCATTACTGTTTGCTGGTGTTGAAGAGGAATCGTAAGAAGTAACTTAATACTATATCGGCATCGCTGTTTCTTATCCCTTCCTACAGAGAAAAGCGGGAATACGATAATACACTTGTCCGTCATTATGTAAAAAAATAACGTATAGCTCAGGACAACCTGATAACAGGTAACAGTGTTTCAGGCTGAACACTGTCTTTTATTCTTCTCACCAAATTTTTTTTTTTCGCAGCAGGCAATGTTATTCTACAGCAGCTGTTACTAAAGTTTACGGGCAGTTACACTTTAACGGCATCGTCTTAGGAGACATTATTCGCCGGATTGCCACTTGGAATATCCGTCTGGAACACTCTGCTATACGGCACGTCCTACATCTTACCGCTTTCTATATAATCTCTGCAAAACACAAACAATGCACTCTCTGCAGAAAGTGCAATATCCCGGAACGACGCGCCGCATTGTCTGATGTAAACAAAGCGACCTCTTTCGTGGCGACCAAGATAACTGAGTCGGCTGTTTATGATTAATGATCAGCGAAATACTCGTGAAGAAACGTTGGCGTAACTCGGAAGTGGGTAATTGATTATATGGCAACTATAAGCCAGACAAAAATGAGGGGTTAAACGGAGTATTTCTGGTAGTTTCTTTTCACTTGCTTAACTAAATAGAATTATTGTAAATTAGTGCTCAATGCAATTCCTTTGTTCCCTTACGCTACAGCAAAAAATTTCATTTTCTCCGATTTAACTGCGAATGTTAATATTGCTGCTCCAAAATGAAAGCTTCTATCTCATACGTATTAATACATTCACTACATCGTTATATAAACGTGATTGCATATTTCTTAACATACTATAACAACGATCAGAGAATATAACGAATCATCTGCATCAAACGAATATAAATAAACAATACGTTGATTTAAACAAAATATCTTAATTTTTTTCGGTGTTCTGGCAATAATTTCTTCACAGCTGCTTAGCTAAATAAAATTGGTATTAAGTAACCCGCGTAACCATGATTTAGTAGTAACATCTTTGCCGGTTGTTAGTTCCTCAACGAAGGTCGAGAGTGAGACATTAGCGTCAAGAGCAAGAAGGCACAGTGGCCAAGCTTAGTCTTTTATTAGTATTGATGGCGATTAACATCCCAAGCTACTAGTTGAATGTTTCACTTGCTTTGGGTTGCAAGATTCGCCGGTTCGTATCCAAATGGGATCATTGCCGTTAGGCCCGCATAAGTCTCAATTTTTTTTTTTTTTTTTTTTTTTAAATTGGCATTTGGCTATGAGGCTATACAGCCAGCACTATGTAATTTTGTAGTTTGCAAGTATGTATTGGATCACTCAAAGTATTATAGATTCTCCATGGTATAGACGACACAAGACAAACACACACTTAATTAAAACCACCCATGCCCGAGGCCGGACTCGAACCGGCGACCCCTGCAACGCGAGGCTAGCACGCTATCCCCTACGCTGCCGGGGTCGGCGGCAAAATTTACTTCCGTGGCGTAAAGTTCTTCATAACACTTGATGATTACAAAGTCAGCGGATACAGTATGTCACTATCAGCTACATCCAAAGCCAATTATACCAGTCGACAGCCAAAGAATCAACAAACTTCTTCGCCAAAAGGAAACTTAAACGACGCGCAGCTGAGTAAGGACGACGCCATTTATGATGCTTCTGGAAACTTGAGTGCATTATAACTTCTGAATCGGGAAGCTACGACACTCGTTTCTTATCGATCGACAAATATCTTGAGGATCTATTAGTTTAGTGTAAAAAACGTTAGCGTCAATTGTTATAGTAAAGTCGTATAGCGTCGATTTGAAAATAAACAGCCCTTGTGAGCCTATAAGTTACTGCTCAAAAATCCAATCGAATACAGCAGGTTGGAAAGAGCATTTCAGCAGCAATCCAGTATAATAATTAATCAATAATTCTGTGTGGCGTAATGACCTGGTTGCAGGGTCTCTATTGGCTGCGCATTCCGCTTCTGTCACAGCCACCTTAACCTAACCTGGCAATCCTAGCGGCTACAGGGGACCTACAGTTTAACATGGAATCCTAACCACGGAAGCGTTCTGCCTTACTCTACATTACACAGGAAGCTGTGCCTGAGGTGACGGTGGGATTAAGGGCCTATGAAATACCTACCGAGGCAGGATTCGAACTGGGGACGTTTTGATCGCCAGCTAGACACCTTAACCACTGGAAATGGTGGATGTAGAAAGAAGCTTAACACTCTTAGGAGAATGTGCTATTGGTCACATTCAAAGACAGACGGGACTGATTATTTTCAGAGAACATCTGAATAAAAAAAAAAAGTGGGCAAGTGAGATTACAGTGTGTGCAGGAAGTAACACAGGATGTAGATTTGGATACTATTGTGAAAATATGGTGACTTTATAAAAGTGCCACAAGATGTGGAAGATAAATTTAAATAAATAAATTCTCGTCGGGGAGTTATTAGAAGTCTCAGAGGATGGGGGAAGGAAGGGGAGGAGTTGGGTCATAGCATTCTGAAGGAACCATCCCAGCATTGCCTGAAGAGATTTCTGGAAATCATTGCAGAATCTGGAATCGAACCCGCTTCCTCAAGAATGCCAGGCCCGGTTGTTAATCACCCACCATGCTCGGACAAATTCATATGACGGAATTACTATCATTTACGAAATATTTTCTGATATAGTAAGGTTAGTACGTATCTGTCAAACGGTAGTATTTACTTTATCTACTACTGAATTTTCAAACTCCTTTTGTAACAATAATTAGGATTTTTTTAAAAAATCCTGAGCTCTTTGTCAAGATGCACTGCTTGACATAAACCAATTAACTTTCTAAACGATTGAAAGCGATTAGAGTTTTGGAAACAGAAGTGGTGAAAGTTTAACTGATGCATAGCCCAATTAAGGTGATTGATGAACCAAACAAACGTGACGGAGGACGCTCATGAAGGACAACACCGCCTGGAACGTGTCTAGACTTTGGTGGACACGTGGACGTGGTTTTACTCTAACTTCCAGGATAGTCACTTCAAATATTCAGGCTATGATATCTTATAATGCGCGGCATACAAGATAACCTTGATTGCTTTGTCATCTGCTCTGATCATACGTGGTGCATCGATCGGTTTTGATGTCTGTACTGTAAGAAAATTAGAATGATCAATGTTTCATAAAATCTAAGGTTTATGTTATCCATAACACCAGTAGTCGACTATATGGTCTCCAAGAAAATCAGACAACTGGCTGAATTATCAGTCAGATGAATAAGATTGTTTTTTAATTTAAAATATATTTATTTTCTACGTAGTGACTCTTTGGTTTCAATACAATTTGTCCAATGAATCAATTCTGAAGATTCTGGAAGGA